>BGPR01005368.1:32353-81015 GCA_013235015.1 Araneus ventricosus
AATGGATTTCACTTAAGAACTTCGGACTTATTTTACTTATCAAAAAACTAGTTCAAGAGCATTCAATGAATTGAATTCGATTCAGAATGCTGTTCTTAAATTTCTCAGTCCCTCATATCTTCAGACGACGATTAAGGGAAAACTATTTCTAGAAATCAGGAGGGATAACATGATGAATATGAATATCAACGAATTATTCTACCATATTTTAATGAACAAAGGATTACATGGAAAAACTTCGGACTTATTTTACTTATTAAAAAAGTTCAAAAGCCTTCAATGAACTAAATACGATTCATAATGTTGTACTTAATATTTATAATCCAACAGGTCGCCAGACGACTATAAGAGATTATTTTTTAATTAAACGCCCACCTGCATGCACATGAACAGTACAAAAAATAAATGTATAATTTGTACACAAGATATGCAACGCGAAGATATGATTTTTCTCCCTTTTATATTAAAAAATGTATAATTTTAAAATTGACTTCTTGTTCTCAGTTCTATATCGTAACATCTTACTAATACCATAATAAAATATTTAAAATTATTACTTTTCATGAATTAACATTAGTAGCATTAAAAAGTTGTTTATTAAAATTTCGATTATACGTATTTTCATTTATATCTCGTTTTATGTCCGTCCCTTGAAAGACGTATAAAGTGTGTTTTACTGTAATCGAAAGTGATGCTCTCTCTAGTCTATAAACCTAATTAAAATCAGCACCGTTAAGAACTACGAATACTGGACAACTCACGACATCTCCCCTGATGCCCCGAAGGACCCTGATTTCCATTTAATCCGGCCATCGAAAGGGATCGAACGCTGTCCACTCCACAGTTTCCGGATTTGATTAAATCTGTCCGCAAGGATGCCACCGGTTATTGGATGCCCTTATCCGGCCTGTTTGCCGGACTTGTTAGAAGACGCCGAGGATAATGTCAATAATTTAAGGCCCCTTACCGGAAATCCGGGCTTGACACTGCTGTCAATTAAGAATCTGATGGATGGATGGCAATAATAGATATTTGCTTCCTCATGAGGGTTGTCTGATGCAGCTAAGATATAATGATGGTTATTCGATTCTTATTCTTTCCTTTTCTTGCAGACGAGTTTCTGATGTAATCGCGAAGAAATTGTTTGATTCAATACTGTTACAAAGATGTAATGTCGCTTTCCTGCCTCGCTAGCCTTATTTTTGGGAAGAGAGTTTTACAGGGGTAAGCATGGACTGACGAGCGGCGGCCCGGCCTGGACTCCTGACCTTGGCGCCAAATTTGGCGACAAATCGAAGATTTCCGAAAATGCGATCATTTTCTCGATATCTCCATTAGGAGTGGAGATACTAGAATATTCTAGATATTTCCATGTGACATAGCAACCAGTCGAGCAAGGGTATGTAAACGCCGTAGAGGAATGAATTTGGAGTTTCGTCTGCAGTGCGAGCTGGAAAGCCGGTGAGCTGAGCGCTATTTAAAGTGCTGTTACTGTCATTATTAGTGATTTGCTGACAGTTTGTGTTTCTAAATCTGAAAGCGAAGTTACTGTTATTGTCAGTCATTTTTTGTCTGTTTGTGTTGCTAATCTGTACAAGTGTTATTGTTCCTGTTACCTTTGCTACGTATTTTTCCTACATATTTGAGAATAAACCTTAATTTTCCATTATCCTGCGTGTTGGAGTGCTTTCACCAAACATCTATAGAACGATTTTTATAACAATACTTACAACTCTAATTAGATTTCAAAATGATAATGAGATGAATATAAACAGGTTGTCTTAAATTAATGTATCTCTGGTCAGAGCCCTGTATTAAAAGGAATTGGTCGTACCAACGCCAAGTTTAGTTTCTTTATATTAACGCAGCAATTTTGAAGCAATCACGAGGACCATTTTGGGACGGACCTCATTGTTTGGGACTGCGATCAGATGTCGAGAGCGACACCTGAGTGGTACCTTCCTCTCCAAACTTCCACACCACACCAGCGGGAGGACGTTTGACCCCCTACATATAATTTAGCTTGAAACTGGCCCAATACATGACGGGTATTCACTGAAATCGAGTTTCGAGCCTGGAGACCTCCGGCTCCGAGGCCGACATCTCGCCACGACCCCTCACACGAACGCCAAAACTCAATTGAAAGCATTTCAGAACATCCTGAAATGAATAACTTAAAAAAAAATTAGTAGAAAATAATCATGCAATGAAAATGAGTATTTTACCTTAGAATTCTTTCTCATACGAACTTTGACTTTTCTATTATTATTAAAGTGACTTTGGTGTTTGCGTGACAATTTGGTTTCTAATGAAATCTTATACCATTAAAAGTCGTAATTCATACGCAAATATTTCAATGAATTATTATTGACAACTAGTGAATAATGTTTACACAACTTACACGTGTTACCCCGATCTTTCCCTTTCGTTCCATACTGGATCTTACTAACTCGTTGATTTATGCTGATTCCGAACTGCATTCCGATGAGATTTATAGTTTACATAATCATTTGTCTCCCTTAATAATCCGAATAGAGATACTTGATTTCGAACCAACAGCTGTATTAAAATTTTGTTCCATTAGAAGTCGTAATTCATACGCAATTTTTCAATGAATTATTATTGACCACTAGTGAATAATGTTCACACAACTTACACATGTTACACCGATCTTTCCCTTTCGTTCCATGCTGGATCTTACAAACTCGTTGATCTACGCTGATTCCGAACTGTATTCCGTTGAGATTTGTAGTTTCCATAATCATTTTTTCATTAATACTCCGAATAGAGATACTTGATTTCAAACCAACAGCTGTATTAAAATTTTTCTGATTCGAAAAATATCTTTTGTCAACGGCAATACATTCACTATTCAAATTCTCCCACAAATTAAGAGTGTGTTCTTCTCTGCTCTACACGTTGATCAAACAATAGTAATGGTATCAAATAATGAACGATTTCATAACAAAGCATGAAATTCCAAAGAGTACTAAACTTATAATAATCGTAAACAATCTGACAATTAATTTGCGTTTCAGTTAATTAGAATCTACATTCTGAATTCAGAATTCTATTTTATATATTCTACACACACATTTATATGTATCAAACATTTCAATCTTTACACCCTGGAGGAAAGATTATTGCACTAATCTCCTTTGCGTCAGAAAAAGTATGAGAAAAATATCATTTCTGAAATGTAAGTCTGTCATATCCAGACAGAAAATCAGCCCTTTAGCACCATCGCTAAATGTTTCTTTGCTTTTGGATTACGAAACTCTCAAATGCAACAATAAGGTTGTACGAGAACGCTCCGATAAGAAAAACAGGCAAAATTACTCTCACAATTTTAATTCAAGAAAATATTTAATACCTAACACAACAGCTGCATGCGTTGTTTCTTTCTCGAAATAATCTTCTAAAACGTTCAGATATTTATCCCAGCGTGACATTCATTTAAACATCCCTTCAAGGTGATTGTGAAGCTGATTGAAATTTTCCAGAACGGTTTTTTCGACGTGGAAACGTCTTTCAGCTCGTTGCAGTGATAGTCGGTCGAACTTTCTTTCGTGACAGAATACCGTCAGATTTGCATCGCTAATAACTACGAGACTAATAATGCGAAAAGAATGGTTGACCCACAACGGATATATCATATCTGTAAGAGTTTATCACATTTGTTTTGCTATTGACGTCATCGTACCAGTATAGGCGCATGCGCGTGATTGTAATGAATTAGTTTCATGTAAGGTTATAAATAAGTGTAGCGTGGATACATGTTTACCTAGGAGGTTCATTCGGGTGTCATTTTAAAGATCTCGAGGATTATTACTAGGACCCAAAGTGAGACAATAAAAATATTTATCAGAATATGAGTAAAAATCGGTATTAAATTAAAAATTTTAAACTCCGCATGTTTTTAGATTATAACATGCAGAGTTTTCTTTCGAATTGTACGAAACTTGCAGAATACTTGACAATACGTAAAATAAGGATACGCTGTTTTTTCGAAGGAGAGAACGTCGTTGGAGAATGCCTGTAAATACTTTTTCAACTCTCCAATTTCGCGGTGCGAAAAAAATCGTCTATTCTAAAAATGTTGTTTCATAATTTCAATCCGTTTTATAATGGACGATTTTCAGAAAAACGTTTTGAAAACTAAGTTTGATGTTAACATTTTCTCTCATCTATTATGCATAAACGAATTGTCACAATCGCAGAAAAGCATAAGAAAGGCCCAGTTCGGGGCCGCGCAGTAGAGGTTTCGTGAAAACGTCGGGATAAAATCATGTAGCAAGTGTCTATATTAATATGTAATTTAATTATCAATCTCTTTAACACCATATCTACACAGAGTAGCATAATGGTTACAGAATAGATAAATCAGAAGCTAACACAGACCCTTGCTATATGCGATAAACTTGTGATTTATCTATTCTGCAACCATTATACTACTCTGTGTAAATATTGTTTTAAAGAGATTGAAAATTAAAATACGTATTAATAAGAAATACTTGTTTTATGATTTTGTCCCGACGTTTTCACGGAAAACCTAAGGCGTAGACCCGAACTGCGCCTTCCTTATGTTTTCTATAGAGTAGCTTTTGATGGCTCCATCTGTTGACAGTATATAGAACTACAATTTTCGTATGCGCAGAGAAACAGTATTTATTACAAATGCCCATATAGTCCGCAATATTCCAATTATTGAATTCAAATTTTAAAAGAATGTTTATTTTACATATTGTCAAGTATTCTGTAAGTGTCGTAAAATTCGAAAGAAACCTCTGCATGTTATAATAAAAAAATATGCGGAGTTTGAAATTTTAAATTTAATACCGATTTTTACTTATATTCTGTTACATATTTTTATTGTCTCACTCTGGGACTAGTAAAACTCCTCAAGCTTTTTAAAATGATACCAGAATCAACCTCCTAGCTAAACGCGTTTTCACGCTACACTTATCTATAATCTTATATGAAGCTAATTCATAACAACCATGCGCATGCGCCTGCACTGGTACGATGACGTCGCAGGCAAAAATAATACTATGCGACAAACTCTTATATATATGATCTCAAAGTTTGAGGGGGGGGTGTTAAGCATTCTTTTCGCATTTTTATTCTCGTAGTTATTAGCGATTCAAATCAGACGGTATTTTATCACAGAAGAATGTTCGACCGACTATTACTGTAACGCGCGGAAAGACGTTTTCTTGACACAAAAATTTCCCTTTGGGGAAAATGCGTTGAGGTAAAATAAGCGAAACAAAATGATAACTTCGAACTTGATTTTCTTCACTTTTTTCTGAAAATTGCCATGTTTTGTATGACTGACCCAACAAATTAAAGCAACGAAATTACTGTCATGTATTTTTTCCATATTTTGATACTTTTCATGGCAATTCGACTGGACTATATTCCGTTTCCATAGACCGATATTAAATATTTCAAGCCATCACATCCCACATTAAAACTAAAGTAATATTTAAATATCTTTCACGGACTCTTGTCAATAATCCCCAGCAAATAACCAAATAAATTAACTTTCCAATGATATCTATTTAATTATTGCGATATTTTCTCTAATCTGAAGAATTTTTGAAAGTTTGCTTTTAAATATTTATTAGAATGCTGATTATAGTTATGACAAATTGAAGATGACTTATGTTGTTTAATAAAATTTTGAAATCCGTTATTTGTTTTAATTTTAAAATAAGATTAAACTGTTTGGAAAGCATTTCAAAGAGAATACTTGCTTGATTTTAATTCCGTATATGCATGTTATGAATGTCGTTATGAATGTTTTATTATTTGTCGTAAACATGTTTTAAACATAAATATTAAATTACGAAAATCTCAACGATTCATGCATAGCGTCTACCATTTCATTTCTTTTATGACATAGCTGAAATATTTGAGGTTATTTAATAGAAGCTCGGCAGCTTAAGAATGAAACAAAAATTCAGAATATCGCTTATGAAGACAAATCATTAAAGACGATCAGTTATTTATTTATGAAAAATATAACTGAGCAATGTTTCACAAATAAATAAATTTTTTCATATTTAATCGCTTGTTTTCGTACGCAAAGGTGTAAATATTTTCCCAGAAAGATTCTCCAACAACCTGTAAATATTTGCTAACTTGACTTAACTTTAGTTCAGCTGAAATAAAGTATAAAAAAGTTTGTAGTAGAAGCGAAAAATTGTCGTCGTCTGGAACCCTCATGTTTTCAAAACGACCGTAAACATTTCACTTAACTTGAAGTTTGAAATATTCATTAAACAAGTTTAAGTATCTTTAACTATTTTGCAGTCAACAATTCTGAATTACGTGCAATTTTTACTATACAGGGTTCCCACTTAAATAAGGGCCATCCCACTTTAACTTCAGAACGACGGCATCTTTAGTCAAGAAAGTAATATCTAGGTATAGTAAAACGTCTATGCGCTATGCGATTAGACAACTTACAACGCCACCTGGTGTCAAACTTCGGAGTTAGCGTTCCTATCTCAAAAACGGTACAAAATAGAGGGAAAATGTGAACAATAAAGTTTTAGAGCGTTATCGTTTTAGTACAAAAAGACACCTAGTGCACACTAATACGAAGAACAGAAAGCTTAAAATGCACATTTGTTTGTTCGCTTTTTCAAAAATTGTGACATCATAAGACATGACCAAAAGGAGAAAAGGTTATTTTTCGTCGGATGGGGAAATGGCCCCATTATACTTTTCCTGTAGGAATAACTCAAACAGCAGGTGTATGGACTTTTCCGACAACATTGCAAGACTTTCGATGACGTATTACTGTTGCTTGTGCTAGTGCGCACTTTGAACACCAGAAATAAAGGTATCTTTTGTGATAACTAATTGATTTTTCCCTCTCTTTAACCCGTTTTGTGACGTCACAGTTACGGAAGTCGCGAACAATAAAATGTGAAGTTTAAGCGTTCTGTTCTTAGTATTAATTTGCACAAAGTGTCATTTTGTACAAATTCGACTCTATTTTCTGATTTTCGAGATAGGAACGCTAACTCCGAAGTTTGACACCAGGTGGCATTTTAAGTTGTCTCATCACATAGCGCATAGACGTTTTACAGACACTACTTTCTTGAATAAAGCTGCCGTAGTTCTGAAGTTAAAGGGGGTGGCCCTTATTTAAGTGGGAACCCTGTATAAGGAAAGCGACTAAGGTTTTAAAAAAGGGGTTAACAGTGATGCACAGAATAAGTTGAAATTTTTATTCCGGTCAACTAAATTAACACTTTTATCTGGTCAAAATTGTTGTACATGAACACAAGACACTTCTGTTTATTTGCATTTAACTCCGAATCAACTTAGATGTGATTCTTGCCGTGAAGAATGATGTAATTTTTATGCTACACAAAACTAAAAGTGCGTCAGCGTTCACATATTTGATTTTGTATAGTTCACTCCTTAAATATTCGACGGAATTGAAACTAGTTTTACTAATTATAGTAGTTTACGCAACAGCAGATTCAATTAATGCATCCACTTAATGCTTATAAAATAAATTATCACTCTAAACCACCTTTCAAACCTCTTCCTCTTTTGGCACCTATCAAAAATGCAATGCTAATGAATATGTAATTTAAAAATTAAAAAATTGTTTGGCATTAATATTATTAGAATTTTATTATAACAATAATTTATGGACAAAAACAATCTTTTTTTTGCCTTAGATAACAACACTTCTTCAACTATTACACTCAATACGGGGTTTAATTTCGTTTAGTTATATAAACGCCTCGCTTTGAAACAACACAAGGGCTGATATTCGTACCATTAAACCGTGGTCAGATGTCTCGAAGTATTAAGCGACCACCAAGGCCGTATACACGGTGGATCCTCCATACAATAAAATGCAAAACTCACGACCCTCTAATCAAGAAGTCGAGAATTTCTCGCAAAAACCATCATGACCTCTCTTAACCCCTTAAAAGTAGAGTTTTGTATCAATTATCTAATTAGACGACCCACTTCTGTTTTGGGGATGAGTTGCCCTATTGATTCAAATACACGTCCACAGATGTTAACGGATTACCCATCATTTTTGTATCGAGTTAAATTTTGTATCGTGAAAAAACAAAATGGAAGAATTTGGCGTCTTGACTTCATCAAGGGCCAAACAAGAAGCAGAGATTCAAAACAGGACTTTTTTCTGTTTAAGGGCTTGCCATCGGACAAAATATAACAAACAAGTTTAAAAATGGCATTAATTGATGCACCAGTGGAGTTTGGGCGAAGCAGTTAAAGGGTTAATTCGGGAAGTGACGCTAATTTGGCATTGAATATAAATACAACAGTTCGCTCTTTTGCAAGAAATATTTGGAATTATTTCTAAGCGTTGCATATACAAGACCATTTTTAATTAACCTATAAATTTAACTGAAATAACTTCTCAGAGTCTCAATAGATGGCGCCACGAATGCATGCAGTGTCAGAGGGCGTTAAAAGAATTTGTTTCGTATCAGTTCCATGCCATTTTGAAAATATCTCCCAAAGTGTCATATTCAACTGAAGATCGTATGTTTATTTGTTAAAATTTGGTATATTAGTGCTACGGAAGTGGTCTAAAACATTCAGAAATCAAACTAAGCCGTCTAGAGCAATGGTAAGAGCATTGCATTGGTCACCTTATTCACCAGATCTGAATCCATGTGATTTCTTTCTTTGGGGTCATATGAAAGATTTGGTGTACAAGAGTACAAGAAGAAGCCGGCAGACCTTATTTGCCTCAAAAGGTCCGTAACTGACTCATTTGCAAGCATTAAAAGAATAACTCTTGAAGTTGCAACTGACAACTTTGTCACTAGGTTGCGCTATTGTATCACTTCTGACGGTTCCCACTTTGAAAACATTCTGCATTAAAATCATTTTCAACATTCTTTTCAATGAAAAAATCTTTGCAGTGCTATCTGAAACGACTCAAGGGTTGTTTCATTTAAAAGATGTAGGTTTATTATTAGATGCCGCCCTGTATATAAAAAAATTGACAATTCGGAAAAAAAACCCAACAAAATCGCGCAATACTAGAAGTTTAAATTGCTTTTAACAGAATTATCTTTAAAGCTCTCATGCGCTATTTATATTTATTGAAGCCCGAACTGTTGATGAAAATAGTAAATCATCTACGAATAAAACTGCAGGTACCTAACATTTCAAATTGAATTCCGTAGAATAAATTCTTGTACTGTTTTATCAAGACCTGAGTGCCTAACTATAAAGATCGAGAGCGTTGAAATCACTTGCCTAAAGCTGAACAATCGCGAGGAGATATCACTTAAGCACGAAGTCTCATCTGAAATCATAAGTGAACACAGAAATCCAGAGTGTGCTCTGAAAGAAGTCTGTTCCCATGCAAATAAGGCCAATACCCACTCTTAAAAATCACACGCTCCAGTATCTTCTTAAAGGCCATATGTCTGAAACTCTTCGAATCAGTGTTTAACTTTAAAGTCTTCAGTGAACAAAAGATCGTGATGTTGGGAAAATGAAGCCAATGGGGAGTTACGAAGCCCCAAGGTAAACCGGGGTAAAGAAACATGTTTTCTACCGAGAAAGCGAGGCTCTTCAAATTGATTTGCATTTTTCACTCAAGAAACGAGGGATATTTGTGCCAGGAGATTTCGCTGTGAGAAACCGAATGTGCGAGGCATATTGAAGGAGTTTTAGAATCGGAGCTGAAAGCTTTGCATTATCTCGACGACTTTGGAAGATATTTCTTTTGTTTTATAGCGAGATTTATATAGTAGATATGGAATTGGCTGTATTTGAGATAAAAGTGGAATATCCAACAATGCGTAAAGGATGTCGTCTTCGTTCGAATGAAAGATGGTTTCTGTTGTTCATAAGAGTGAGTTAAAGTGCATAGTTTACATTGTCCCATATATAAAATAAAAGTTTGTCAAATTAAATGAATCAAAAATAATGAGGTGGAAAGAAACAAGGTTTATTTGTGCCAGGAGATTTCATTGTGAGGAACCTAATGTGCGAAGCATATTGAAGGAGTTTTAGAATCGGAGCTGCATAGTTTACCTTGTCCCATATATAAAATAAAAATTTGTCAAATTAAAATGAATTAACAATAATGAAATGAAAATTAAATGTAATAAATAATTTAATTTGAAAGCTATAAAGGATATAATAAGTTCAAAATGCAACTCATTGAGATGATTTGATTTTTATATGTTTTACTATTTATCAGAAAATTCGAGTCAATTCAATTTTATGAAGGTATTTAAAAATGATCAAAACACTAAAATTTCTGTTGTTATTTTCTAAAGAATATTGGGCAATATAAAATATGAAATTAAATTTTTGGATAACTGGCATAGTTACTGTAATCACCAGTTTAAATTTATTATTCCCACTATTTTAAAAATTCAGATGAGTTTTGAGCTGGAAGGATTATATTAAGATAATAAAAAATATTACTTTTTAGTAGTTTTATTCCACTACTAAACGAAGTTTGAAAACGAATAAAATAATATATTTTAATTAATGCAAGTCATTAATTAAAATTAACTTAATTTATTCGTTTCAGTTTTTTAAGTTTCGTTATAGAACCAAGTTTGAATGTTTTGTATATTCTTTTAAACAATCATGAATGTTATTTTATAAGTTAAGACACATGCAATATATATTTTATGTGCCAAAAAGATATTGCTCATCAGTGGCTCTTAAAAATTCATGGTCAACAAATAAATATGTCTTCAAGGTAGAAAAATTATCTAATAAAGACAAAATAACTATAATAGAAGACATTTATCTGGTGCTCGCAAGTGCAGCATCATCCATTAAAAATTGCGAAGACAAAGATATTGAAACAAAATAAGGAAAGGATTGATTTCTTATATTATTATTAAATTAATTTTTTACTTATGTAATTCTCCATTATGCTGGAAATCGAGATAATACACATGCCATACCTTCTGATACTTTAGTAAAGGCTCCCACTGGAAATTTCTTAGAATTATAAAAATAAAAAATGAAAATAAAAATTATAAAATGCATTAAAACAATTAAAATTTTTTTTAAATATTAAAAAACTATAAAAACTGTATAAAAACAAAACAAATTCTCAGGTTTTTAGTTAATGTATCCGTCACTAGATGGAGAGGGGTGCGCAGACCTACAAACAAAGTTTACTTTATTAAGTGTGTTTTCATTCTACAGCCAAGAGAGGTAAGATATTTAAGCCCTATTTTTCAGACTATGTTTAAAAGACTGTTTTGAATTTCTTCTATGTGGATAAATGTTTTCTTCCTTATTTTGTATCCAATTTTTTCCGGAATAGGTTCAGGCCTCACAGGAAAAAAAAATTTTGACCTTAAAGTCCTTTCCCTCGACAGAAAACCTATTCTAATTTTGAATCTGCATGGATGGAGGCTTCTGATGACATCATCCATCGGATTCTTCTTCCTCTTCGTTCTTTTTTATTCATTTTTTGTTAATATCATTGTATTTTTATCTCTATCACAGTTAAAACTTTCCTTATTTTGTTTTAATATATTTGTGTTTAAGGTAGAAATAAGGATGATCGATTGGGAGAAATTGAAATTTTTTTTTGTATCTAATAAATTTAATTTACAAAATCATTTTTATTAACACTGAATCACACATGCAGTCAACGCTTCTGCACATACATTTCAAAATTAAGTTCCTGTAATGCTTATATCCACCATTTTGTTGCTTATTGATTTAATAAAACCAATATTGCGTAATAATAAGACATTAAATCAAAGCATTTTCTTTTCTGGAATGCAAGCGTGAAGTTGTACTCAGACATACTTCTAATCGGAAACATAGCAGAATGGACTAAAGGTACTTTTCGTAATGGTATTTAGAATAGGCCGATGAATAGATTCATGCCAGGAAGGTCAAAAACTGATAAGCAATGATCAATAAATGGAAAATTAATTTTATTAGATTCCATTTTATTAACAACACATTTTATGATTTTTTTATTGATTCAAACCTGCTCATTCATAATATATACATACGTATAATTTCGGAAAGTGACGTAGGAATTTTTACAGGAAAGCAGTAGTTCCTTAATATAATGATCCAATGCCCCAAACAGCAACATTTCAATAAAACAAGATGGGAGTTCTCTCATAGTCGATTCTCGTAATAGCCGATACATAACCATTCGGAAAGTGACGTAGGAAATTTTATAGGAAAGCAGTTGTTCCTTAATATAAAGATACAATGCCCCAAACAGCAACATTTCAATAAAACAAGATGGGAGTTCTCTCATAGTCGATTCTCGTAATAGCCGATACATAACCATTCGGAAATTGACGTAGGAATTTTTATAGGAAAGCAGTCGTTCCTTAATATAATGATCCAATGCCCCAAACAGCAACATTTCATTAAAACAAGATGGGAGTTCTCTCATAGTCGATTATCCTAATAGCCTATACATAACCATTCGGAAAGTAATGACTCTAATTTCATTTCTTTCTGCTTTTGCACGAGATTGCCTCTATTACACTTGAGGGAAATCAGAACGAGGAGCAAAGAGATAGAAATATTTTTGGATCAGTTGTGCTGAAAAGGAATAATTTTCAATTAATTATTAACAACTTTGATTAATACCATTTTCATACAAACTCTATCCCTGTTTCTAGAACTGACAGGATTACTTCTAGTTTGTGTGCATTATTATTATTATATTATACAACCCGCCCCTGCCCAGCTCAGCCTACCCGAAGGGTGTAAGGCCTTTCATACTCCAGAGGGGAAACTTGGTATAAAAGATAGAAAACATGTCAATATATAATTTACATAAAAACCCCATTGGTTGTACAGAACAATTTCAAAATATTTTCCTTTGCATCCAAGGACACTTTCTTTTCATAAAATGTTATCACACATAACACAATAAAATTTAAAGCAAATTAACAAATCATAAATACGTATATAATTTATACTTTGTGTGTATGATTGTAACTTTTTTTCTCAACTCAGGGAAACGCGTACGTAAATCTCTAAATATAATGCCGAAATTTTTAATTTATAAAAAAAAATGCATGTGCAACACAATTATGTTCAAATAGTATGCAAACTGTCACGATTAGTGAAGTGAAGTGGGTAAATACCCAGTGGATAGGTAAATATTTTTTGGGTATATACCAGGGTATTTACCCAAGGACTGGATAAATACACAAAAACTATGTATTTTGTGAAAAAGAAATTGCAATGGTGATTCAAATTGAAACACATAAACTTTTATAAATACCCAAAATTTGATATTGAAAAAAAGTATTTGCGAATGGTGATTGAAAATTAAACAGTAAATTTATAAATGGCCAAAAACTAGGTATTTTGTAAAAAAAGTATTCGATGAAGGTAATTCAAAATAAAATATTATATTTTTAAATACCCAAAAACTGAGTATTTTGCAAAAAAAAGTATTTGCGAGTGGCGATTCAAAATTAAAAAGAAAATTTATAAATACTGAAAAACGGTATTTTTCAAAAAAAGTATTTGATGATGGTGATTCAAAATAAAACATTAAATTTATAAATAAGCAAATACTGAGTATTTTGCAAAAAACCAGAGGGAGTGGTCTCTCCAAAACCCTAAAACGGGTGGGGGAAAAATACACTCAGCGGTAGTAACACGCACCATTCCCTAACATAGGTGATGGAAACGTGCGAACAGTTATCGCCCTTTATTTGCGTCATAGAATGAAGAAACCGAATATGCAATTTGAGCGACTTTTTTTCAACCGGTTGAAACCAAAATTGGACACATATTTACAATTAAGGTTAGAAGACCGCGTATCAAATTCCATTTATCTAAGTCATTGAGTTTGGAAGTCATCGTATTGACAAGCATGCGATTATACAGACCGACAGACAGCCAACCCTTTGACGGATTTGATACATTCCTTACGATAAAAGAGGATACCAAATTTTACTAACCTAACTTTTTTAGTTTTTGAATTATCGTGTTCACAGACACACAGGCATAATTCCAAAATTGAGTTTTTCTGACTCAGGGGAGTTTAAAACGTGAAGATTCATCAAAATCTCGAGTTCGATTTTTTTTTTTTGACGATTAAAATACTTTCTCTTTGTATACAGCGTATACGAGAAAATAAAATGTATTTGCGAATGGTGATTCCAAATAAAAATTAAATTTATAAATACTCGTACACTGCAAAAAAGAAATGAATATGTGAATGCTGATTCAAGATGAAATAAAAAAAATTCCCAAAACAGGGTATTTCATAAAAAAGAACTTCCTAATAGGGATTCAAAATCAAACGTATAAAATTTATATACGTAATACATAGTTTATAAAATTACTAATTTAAAGTTTTGACAAAATTATTAAAAATGCATAATATTTTATTAATATTAATGTAAATTTTGCATAAAAAAGATCCAGTAATGTCCATGATCCAGATGAACCCCGCCTAACCAGTAAACTGTGTGTGAGTATGTTTGTCTTATACGTCGTAAAATAATACAACAGTTTCAGCAACAAATCTTCTTACAAAGATCACTTACTTAAGTTGAAATTATAATATGAATGCATATTACTTTCAGAATAATTCTCTTTTAATAATTGTTAGAACTTAAAAATCTGTTAACTTTTCATCAGCAATGTCTGTGAAATGCAGCTATGTCTACTTCGTCGATATTAGCAATGTCTACTTAGATTAATTAATCGAAAAAGAATTATAAACAATTCTATCTTTCATTTTAGTTTCTATTATCAGCTCTTTATCATTTTAAAACCAAACTCAACATTTTCTTTATTTTAAATTTAGTTAAAATAACCTCATTTTTAAAAAGCAGCAAATACATTATTATTCATTTACTCATTGTAATAAAAAAGGATTGACATTTAATCCATGTATTTTACGTAAGATCGTTGGATATATCACTGCGTGTTTGTTTTTCTCTGATTCATTTTTTTTAGTTTTTATCGAATTTAAAAGGTGATATATTACTAGTTTTACTTTTTTTGCATAACCGTTTGCTCAATATATATTCTCTATATATATTTATATTAAGTTAAATATTTTAATTACTCAAAACGTGTGTGATATTTTCATATGCATATATTAATCTAAAAATTAAAATAAAATAAAGTTACCTTATCAATAATCATTCAAATGAAATACCAAATTTAGTTTGATTATATATTACTACTAATATGAGAAAGACAACCCAGTCATGGAATTCCAACGCAATTCTGAGGCTTGTAACTTCTAGGCCAAGTTAACTTCACAACATTGATAGAGGCGATTTAGTTGTTGAGGTAATCGGTACATAGAACTATTGACACTCCAGTGCTGCATGTCAACTTGTACGATACTACCCTACTCGGCTTCTCGATGAATCATACCTGTATTTCACATAAATCAGAAGTATTCCATTGTGCGTAACTGGTGACGAAGCCAAAGCAAGACTACTCGTTAACAAAATAACAAATTTAATGAAACAACAATAAAATTAAAATACTAAATCATAAAATCATGATACAGCCATCTTTCAAATTACACAAACAAGGAAGAATAAAGAATGAACAGTAGCAATCCGTCCTTAAATACTGTAAGAGGCTCGTCGCTATTGTCGATGGGTGACATCACAAGGAGGGCGGATCCGATCTGCATGTAATCACAATTCATGATATTGCCAGATGCCGCAGGCTCTTTTTATGTCAGTAAGTAATAAACGTGTAACTAAATAAAATATTAAATTCAAGTAAAAGAAAAAATTATTAACAATGCTTTATTAACATTGAAATTCAGCAACATAAATATCATCAGAAACTCTGAAATGCTGTTATTTTTGTTATGGATATACATTTTAATTTTATTTCATATGCGAGTTAAAAGACATCTCAAATCTTATCACATTGTTTGACGAAAGAAAAATGATAATTTAACTCTATAGATAAGGAAACATCCCAAATGTCTCTTCAAGCAAAAGACGATGACCATCCTGAGACGTCAGGAATATCGATGCGAAAATTGCACCCCTTTTCGTTAAATGTGATTGATTTTTCACCCGCGGCACGCGCTTTCTTCGTTAGGGTGTTTGGCCCTGATGGATTGGGGGAAAAGGGGGATTTTCTTAGAATTAGGACAGTACCATCTGTCATTATGGTTTTTGAAAGGGAGGTGAATTTATCTTATTTTTAAAAGAGGAATTCGGCCGTTCTAGTATTTTGAGGTCCCTCTATTCCAGTGATCTTAGGAATCAGAGGGTTAAACGTAAGAGTGTTTAAAATCACTTATTTTTTGCTTTAACAATTGTAATTTAGGATTCAAATGACTATTGCGACATTCAGAAAAAGATAATAACAGTGAATCTTAATACATAAACATTTAAACAAAGCAGAAATAAATTCACTTTTATCTGCAAACAAAATTAGTATCAATTTTCGAAAATGTATCTTTCGTGATTCAAGCTGTTGACTTGCGGGTCCGTTGGTATTGTTTTCATGAATGTAATTCTCAAAATGATTCTATACGATTGAAAGGTAGCCAACCTTCACCATAACAGAAACCCAAACGTGAAAGTAACCTTAGGACCCTAGAACCGGAAGTACAGTTGGTGAGAAAGGATAAGGCAGCACTTTCTGTGGAAGATCTTATTCTGCGAAATGCATTTCAAGGTCTAATGAACACAAAAGGCTGTAAGTTGTTTAAAAGCACGCTGACGAATTATTTCCTTTATTAATCACGGTTGGTGAACTTGGGTCAATTGAACGTCATTAATAATTGAGAAAGCTCTGGAAATCATTAAGAGCAATGCATTCAACATACCACAGAACAGCGCAAGCTGAGAAGGTACAAAACCATATATCTAATATGAATGGCTTAAAACACATTATACTATTTGAATAGTGTAATAAAAGATTCGAAGTATTTCACCTTCAGCATTTCCACGTGTTTCCATAAAAGGGTTTCTTATAAAGAGCGTCAGAAATGATTCTGCGTTTGCGCTATAAATCGAAATGTTACAACTAGATATCCATAAAAATCATGAACGTCCAGCATGTTACATTAAACTAAAATTCCATGTCAGAATATTAGATATTTTTAATTACTGATTTTTTTTTTCCTTTTCTTCTGAAATTATGTTTTACGATTTATAATTTTTTTTAAAATTTTTCCGACAATATTTTCCTAAACTATTCTCTGAGAAATATTATATTTTAAGATATATTAAATTAGAAAAGAATTCTTCAAATGACTACCTTACGATGTTTCAATGGTTTCTTTATTGCTTGAAGTGTACTTTTAATCGAACCCCAAAGACAAGCAACAAATAAATGTACATAATATTTTCTCTGTCAGAAGCACCAATAATTTTGTAAAATTTTATAAATTGCTTCCTTTTTCAATATCCCTTTGTTTACTAATACTAAGCCTACAACGATGGATATGTCATCATTGGATATATTTCTTTACTGAATTCAATGATAGTATTCTCACTTTACGTTTGAACATATTGTTTGCTTCAAAATAATTTAATTTTAGTTGAAAGAAAATTCTAAGTTACAGGAAAAATTCTCATTTCGATAAACTTAATCTAACTCGTGAGACGTGCTGAAAATTTAAGTGAAACATTTTTTTGCTCAGCGTATTTAGGTAATTGGAAAAATGCTAAAATTATAATAATGCGTGCTGTTTGGATAGAGTTCTTGCTGTTGAAAATCACGGCGCGTGCTGCGTTATTTGTATTCAATGTTCCAATGTTATAATGTTATTTTATAACATTTTTGTTTCTTTAACTTTTTAACGTAGAACTACACTCTTCCCATTGGGGTCTCAGGAAGGAATTTGATTCACACGCCAGAACGCCAAAAAAAATGTTGTATGGGAGATCCTCTATATCACGGTAACTGCATATATTGAAAACAAATCTAATGTCTTATTTTATAGATAAAGTGTAACAACAGTAACTACAAAAAAATTGAAAATTGGAATTGTAGTTCAGCGACTACTGAGTCGGAAAGTTGGACAAAAATACGCATTAATTAGTGACGTCAATTAAAAAATAAGCATGAATTGGTGGGGGAGTGCGCTCGCAATTGGCTGACGCTCTCGCTTGCCACGTTTCCGCAAGCGAGATTTCGTGGTTGAGTTGGAAATTTTGTTTCTACAAATCTAATACAATAATGGCTAAAAATGTAAATTTACAAAGAAGAAAATGCCAAACGAGATATAGAGAAGTTAAGAAAAGACTTGTTGAAGCAGGAGAAGCAACAAAAGAAGCAGCAGGGAAAGGAACAAAAGAAGCAGCAGGAGATGGAACGAAAGAAACAGCAAATTTCATTTTATTTCGCCATTTTTCCATAAATTAGTATTTCAGAAAAACAAAAAAGAATTGAGTGTAACTTCGATAAACAAAAGAGAACTGAGTGTAACTTCGAGGAACAAAAGAGTCACGCGAGTAAACTAGCCTACGCCCTTAATATCACAGGCAGTGTGAAAAAGACAGCCTCATGTCATTTTTTTCTATCTAACGATGCAAATAAAATCATGCCAATGATTTCAGAGAGTTTATCAGAACAGCCATATTATATTGGAAAAATAACGAATGCGCAAAAGAAATACACGAACACATTGAGGAAAACGTAGAAGATTGCAGATTCCTTACAATTCGGCGAGGGGACTGACAGCCAATTGCATCCTCTAGATTTCTTCAATACTGTTGCAAAATGTCTTGCTGTGGGTGTATGGTGTAAACAGTCCAACACGCAGGATAATGGAGAATGAAGATTTATTTACAAATATGTAGGAAAACACGTAGCACAGGTACAGGAAACAATAGTTCTTGCACAGATTACCAATGTAAACAGACAACAATTCGCAGGTGATAACAGTTGAGCACTTTGTTACCTAGCAACACAACAGTCAGCAAATAACTAATAACTAGTAGACAATAACTGCACCTTCAATAGCGCTCAGCTCACCAGCTCGCACTGCGGGTAGAACTCTAAAGGCATTCGCGCTCCAAGGCGATCCACGTCGATCCAGACAAGATTGATCTAGGCGCCGTCCTTAAATATTCTCTCCGACAGGCCGTGACGTCACATGGTGTTTTCTCGTGTATTCCCTTTCCTAGTAGAAATTTCGAGAAAAGGGTTGCATTTTCGGGAATCATCTATTTGTCGCCAAGGTCGCCAAATTTGTCGCCAAATCGCCGAAATGGTCGCCAAGTTTTTCGCCAAGGTCATGGCACCACCAACAGTTGCTGAGGTCACTCCAAGCTTAACCTTGTAAAACTCTCTTCCCAACCATAAGATTTGCATTGCTGGGAAGCTACTTTCCATGTTTGTAACAATAGACAATAACCCATCAGACTTGCTAATGCATTAGTTAATTTTGAAGAAAAACGCTATTGCCATACGTTGATCAGATAATGGGGCTTAATGAATGAGGCATGTATAATTGTCTCGCATCTGCATGAATGCACTGTTACTACTCGGTTAATTGACTTTGGAAAAAGTGTTGCCATACCACGAAATAAAGTCACTCATCCGGCCCAACCATGCCTTTCTCCAAAATCCCAGAAGACAATTCCCAGTCAAAGTTGCCTTTGCCATGACTATAAATTAGTTTGAGGGACAAACACTTCAAAGAGCTAGATTATACTTGCCAAATACTATATTTGTTCATTGCCCTATGCAACCTTTTCAAATGTCGCTCACTCTATCTAAATATTTCTCTTATGTGGCTTCCAAAAAGCGCAATATTTAGCTGTAGGATTTGACATCTATTGCAATTGATGGGTCATGTGATTTCACTTTCTAAATGTAAAATATGCGTTCGATTTAGTTTGAATCTTCTTTTCGATGAGTAAAACATGAATCTCAACCGTACTGTTAAATGCTATCGACATTATAAAATGAGACAAATTCAAAGTGCAAATGTTTCAGTTGAAGAAAGTTTTGAAAGACTTTTAGGAAGAAAGAGAAATAATTAATTCCAACATGCTCACAAGTCTGAGAAAACTTAAAAAAACTATGAGATCGCCAAAATGGAATGTCTTTTATTATTATTCTCCAAATATATTATTGTTTATTCTCCAAATGTGGTCATTCTGAAACTTTTTTCCTTTCTGCGAGTCTGTTAACTGTTCCCGTGATTTTGACGAACTTAGCATCGAAATAGAACCGCATACTTTAGTCTAACCAATTTGTCTTAGCAGTCTCTTTATAAATAAAAATTCCCGTCTTATTTACCATTTTTAGGGGTGTGCACTTTTATAATTTTCTTTGTTAGTTTCATATGAATGTTCAATTTATCTTCTAATTGCTTAAAAAATCCAAGAAAATATCATCAATCGAAAAGATAATTCTAATAATTCTTTTCAAACATTTTCATTGATATCAGTTCTAAATATTTGTTGTGTGAACTATACATTGTTAGATGTGATCAAATGTTACGTGTGATATCTTTTTGTGGAAGTCTCTGAAAAAGTTGAGTGATAATAAAACGGCTGAAAGAGACTGAAATAATAAGTCTAGAAATGCAGTAAATAATATTTATGACCATTGAAATAGTCGAAAAACACGTCTGTTAAAGGAAAATAAACTCCGTCGGCTTCTACTTTAAAAAAACATAACCCTAATATAGGATTTATATCAGGATATTTGCACATATTTTCTCACCTCTACAAAAAAAGACAGCTTAACTTTCTGAACCCTGCTAGAGTGAGAAATCCAGTACCTCAAAAACTAAAGTAAATTTGCGTCCACGAAAACAAAATGAAATCTTCCTTTCTGTACAGAAATTCCAGCAGGACCACACCAAAGTGTGAGCGATCAATTGTCAACAAATAAATGACCAACTTTTCACCCGTAAAATTCACTCAGGTGCCCGAAACCGCCTGAGTCCGGCCTCTGTCGAATGGGGCGTTTTGAGGCGGGATAGGGCTCATAGGGTTAATAGTGGATAAAAATGAAAAATATGGTTAATATGTTATCCTTTACTCTATGAACAAAGAAAAATAACAGTTTAGAAAAATTTCCACATGATTTAATACGTTGGTCCGAAATTTAAAACCAGTTTTCAGAGAATCTTCCACCGTTCCTTTATACCCAACACACCACCTCCCCATCAGCACCACCAGGGCGAATCGCTATTCAGACATCAAGACAGAAAGTTGGAATAATCGACCAGAACCTTTCTGGACTTCGGTGCTTTTCTGGCAATTTCGACCGAAAGTCATCTAATTTCAGATGTTCGATTAAAACAAGGAGGGGACGTCCTACGTCTCCGTAAATGGCCATCGGAATTCGATGTCTGTGCGGGATCCGGTAAATTCCTCCCTCTTGCCCGACGTTCGAAATAGATAATTGGGATGCATTAGGGAATCTAGCTGTCAATTAGATCACTTACGCCGATGGTTTTCTTAAGGCAGGCACAAAGGGATCTTGTCGACAAATCAACCGGATATTTAACAAAATTGAGTATTCTTTGTAAGGAAATGGACGTGAGATATTGAATATGTATCAATCATGAAGTGAGGGAGAATGTCTTCACAGAAAATACTGCTATTTTCTGCTTTGATACATTAGCAAGAGCTAGTTGTGATCGATTTTTCCTGAAGAAATTCTGGAAGGTTAGAATTAAATTGTCACTGTTTAGAGTAAGGCAGAGGAAAAATTATTGATTGAATATACTCCAAATATAGGTGAAGAACAAGAACAAGCAAATGACAAAATGACAAAAATCGTACGAAAAATTGCATTGGATTTTATTTTTCTTCGCCTAATATTACGCCTTGTGCTAGATGCTACGCTTTGTGTTAGATGCCTGATATAAATTAACTTTTCTGTATACATTGTAATTATTAGAGCTTAAAAAAATCAACTAGAACAATTAGAATAAATTTAAAAATAAAGTAAAATTTTAACTTAATCTTTAAAAAAAGTTATTTCTAAACAATAAAATTTAGAGAATAAAATTTAAACAATAAAATTTAGAGAATAAAATTTAAACAATGTTTAAGTAGCGCAATTGCAGCAGCAAAACAAAAAACAAAGAACAATTGAGATCAGAATCATGCAAAGAAAGCAAAGATAAACTCAGAGGTAATTGAAAAATGAAAAGCAAACGAGGAATCTATTCTAGTCCATTTTTTCAAGGCCTAAAACTTTATTCGCAATTGATTCAAAATAATAATTGGGAACTTTTTCTGTAAGAAACTTACTTTACGTCAAACATAGCTTCTCTTAGCCCGAAATTTCCCAAACAAAAGACAGAGGCGATCTGTGCACCAAAAAGCATATTTTCAAAAGAAAGTTGAAAAACAAAAACACAAACATCCAAACTTTCCGAAATGGATTCAAAATAATAATTGGGAAATTTTTCTGTAAGAAGCTTGTATTACGCATTAGAGTTTTAGAAATTCGCAATTTATACAATCATGATTGTAATTGAATTATTGTATGGCAATGGTTTATACTAGCAGCCATTGGCATAAATTTCTTATTTACTTTCTTTTTGCTTCATTCGTTTCCCCATGTTCATATCCGAGTACAAATAATATTTAGCGTTCTTATGATATTTTCCCCTACGTTCTACGTTCTCATGACCTTTTTCTTCTTTAATACGCTGAATAGGGACACTTTTGTTCTAACTATACGTTATAAGTCCCTTCACTGAAAGATATTTTGTCGAAGTGACTTAACTTCCATTACTCAGTAAGTTCTCCCACGTGGGAACACTTTTTTCTATTCTATCATGCAAGTCTCAAGGCACACAATATTCTACACAGTGATATGAACGATTGAAATATTGTGAAAAATAATCTCATAATATTCAAATTGTTCAAATTAATAGAAATATTTTCATAATAATGACAAAAGAAAATTTCATAGTGAAATCTACTAAGAGATTTTATAAAGGCAAGGCTTTCTTATCACTTAATATATCATATAAATTTGCAAAAATTTGCATTCTAAAAACTTATAAAATTCCCAGGTTAAAATTTAAAAGATGGAAAAAATTTCAATTTTGTGAGGTAAATATAGTTTGAGAAAATTCTCACAATCCTTCAAACTACTGTTGACTTAAATCCTTTGTGATTCTCTAACTTCAACTTCAGAGATGATAAATAACCAGAGTTCTGCAAATCAGCAAAATATTAAACAAGAAGATTAATAAAAATATTAATTATTGAAACAAAAATCACGTAGGCATTTACTTAGCATAGAAATAAAATATCACAATTCTAAACCGGTAATTAGATATAAGTAAACAAAATAAAATCGTATTTAGATATTTATTGTGTTGAATTTCATAATTCTTTGGATGTGTTTAGGCATCTTATGTAAGCTGTTATGACAAATGAAACTTTGTGGAAATAGGTGCATATACTCTAATGAATTAAGAGTCTTTGATCAAATTAAAATATCTAAAATAATAAGTTAAGACTTCTGTTTAACTCAATGAAGATAAAACTTATACTCCACATTTCTGACTGTAGTATTTTGAAACATTGTCTTTTTTAATTATTTTCAAAAATTGTATGATATGCACTAAAAATGTGTTGTGTTCAATCCTCCAAAAAGCATCATTCATGTCTTAGATTACTTATAAATATTTTGCGTTCGTTTTTGAAATCAGTTTGCGATGGTATCATGCCTTTTTAGCTATCTTCATAGGGCTGGGTTATTCTCACGAAAAGGTGCATTTTACAATCACGGGGTGATTACAATTAGAAAGTTGAACAAATGTCCGAATATTTTTGTTCATATGTATAATTTAAGTTTTAAGAAAGCTGTTCAATACGTTTCTACTAAAATAGTTTTACTATCTAACTCAATTTCTCAATGTAAATAAGATCAAAGGCCCCTCCATGGACGTCCCTACACATGAAATTCAAAATAATATTTACTGAAACTCAGGCAACTGTTTTAAAAAAATTGTATTTTTTTCAGTATTAACTAGGTTCAAGTATCTAGCTAAAAATTAACATTTTTTTTAAAAAAAATATTTTTACTCAGAAATTAATTTTTACACTTTGTCCTCAGACAAATGCATCTCCATCCGTTTACAAGGAAAATAACTTGAAAAAATATCATAAATGGCAGCTCATGTCAAATCATTATGAAAAAGTTTATAAGAGTGGGCGTCAATTTGTTCTTTATGGAAAAAGTTTCGCTCTATTGCGAATTTATTGAATATATTCCAATTTCTTAGTCCCATTTAGAGCGTGGTAAAGTTCCCAGCATCTGTGAACATCATAAATAAGTTAAGAAAAATCTAATTTGTAATTAAATTACAAAATTTTGATACGTTTAGTATCGAATTCAATAAAAATAAGTGTACCAATTTAGCCACGTAAAAACCAAGCAGTTTAAAATTCAAAACTTAATTTTTGTCTATTCCGTAGACACAGCATCTCCACAGAGAGGATGTCATTGTCAATGAAAGAGATAAAAACATAACAAAAAACATAATACAGTTAGATAAATTAAAATAATATCAATTGAAAGTTCTTTGGTAGATATTTTTTATGAAATTTAGTGATTTTCCTGCGTATTTTTTAAAAATTAAAATTGATATTATATTCTTGAAAAGAATTAAGGTAAACAATTCATATAGAATATTTGTAATATTAAAGCTTAAATAATGTATTAAAACATTTTAATAGCTAAATTTATTTTTAGAAAAAATGAGCATATCAAAAAATAAAAAGACAAAGCAGTTAGACGCTCAAATTCAGAAAAGAAGACAGTAGAAAAACTTTATACTAGTCTTACTACATTGATTATTAATGAATAAATATATGATATTCCTTAATCCAGTATATAATTAATTACTTTCCTGCAAAATATGGACTTTCATTTATTTGAAATTGTTTGTAAATATTATTTAACTAATGCACTGTCAGTGCCATTATTTAAAAAGTGATGTTTATTTAAAATGATAAGCTTTCTTGCACTAGTTTTTAATAACTAATTTTATATTGCTTAATTATAAGAAATAAACCTGTACCAAATCTGCACAAAAATTAATCAATTATGCTTTCGTTTAAAATGTTAAAGTTCCGTTGACGATAATGTCTCCTTCGTAGACAGGTAAAAAATTTTAAAACTAAAAAAAATCAGTGAAAAATAATCCATGCAATATTTAAGATTTTTTCCATACTTTCATAAAATATTTTTTTAGCTATTTGGACCTTTTTCATGAGAATGATCCGCCTCCGACAAGTAAATGCTAACAAACTTACGGAATCGGTCCCCTGTTGACCAGGGCCGAATACTAAAATTCTGATCTCTCACAAAGCCGGGTTCAAAATATTTACAGTTTTTACCACGTTTTCATTAACTCGCTGTCCTGTCTGTCTGTCTGTTCGGCACAAATTTTGCAACGAACTTTAAACTGACCTCCCTATGAGATGGAGACATGAAACTTAAAACATAGCTCAGACTAGATGACAATGCAATATTAATTCGCTTTCTTGTCTGTCTGTTTGTCTGTCATTTCAAATTTTACATGACGCATGCGCAGTACGTTTTTCATTACATCTCGAAGGTCTCTGCTTGACGTAACTTAATTTTTCAGGAAAATAACAATTTTCTTTTTATGATCAGGTGAAAAAAAATTGAAATAAACCTGAAATTTGCCACATGTCTCCGTCATAATCTCATCAAGATGTTTAAAATCGATTACAAAATTTCACACACACAAGACTAAAAAGCAGAAAATAATTATTTAAATAAAATAAAAATTTTAATATACCACGTTTCTAAAACGGACTAAAAAGTGTAAAATAATTTCTTCTAGCCCCATACAGATTTAAAACAAAAACGTGGGGCGCATGCCATATTTAATAGTAAGGAGTGTAGGGAGTAGCTGTCGTTGAGAATACTCACACAACAGTTCATATCATTTCTATTGCAATAAAATTGTTAGTGACTGAAATAAACTATTTATGCATCAATTATCTATTGCATTCGCCTTATGTTTATCGTTTTAAATTTATTTTATCATTTTATAGTCTTAATTTGCATATTTCAAATTGCATAATGTTATAGTTCTTAAATAAAAATCTGATTGGCATTCTGAACGAATTTTCCTTCGAAATAGAAATAATTGCCTAATGCCAGTGGGTCTAATATTGGTATTTATTTTTTAATTACACTGCGGCTTCTTAAAAGGACATTATTTGCATGAGAACGATTTGTAAGAAATCGTGGAATTGTTTTACCAAGATTGAGGAAATATAAATTTTTGATACAAAAATAAATATGCTCTAGATATTTTATTATGAATATTAGTGTATAGAAATCAGCAATTGTTGAGAGATTTCGGCGTCTAATATTAGGCATATAATGACAACATTTAACGGAGAATTCAAACTATGGCTGATTTATGTATTTCTATAGAATTTTTGCTTTGTTGCAGGTACTTTAAACTTCAAAGCACTTAGTTGAATGACAAGTAATTTTAAGTTTTCTAATTGCCTCGCAATTAGCTTGTAGCAATTAGGAAAGTTCTAACATTTTGAGGCTTTGTTAAAAGCGCAATATTAACCAGGAAGCTTCGGGACTAATAACAGTAAGCCATTTGAAGTTAAAACAGCTGAAATTCATTTAACTTGAGTTCTCTGTAATGAAATACCTTCCTTAAATTACAATCCCAGAGAATTAGAATTCTTCAAGGTTCATTCTTATTGCTTTTCTAAAATATTGTGTAAAATTACAGGTTTGTCAAGTATTGCAAGTTTGTCAAGTATTACAGATCTGTCAAATATTGCAACTTTGTGAAGTATTACAGGTTTGTCAAGTACTTTGTATATAATTCAATCAATTCTCGGCTTGCAAACTTGCTAAATTTCTTAAATACATTCGTAAACTAAGACTGTTTTACCATTGAGAATTTAATTTAGAATTATTCATTTATTACTGAACTCGAGATGATTGCTTATTGGATGCATCACAACTGTAATTTGCGCACAAATTGTGAAAACAAAAATATTGGGAAAAATTATATCAGTCACTAAAAAAATGAACACAGTACCATGCAGATAATATGCAGATGGAGATTAATGTTATTTTATCGTCCGTAGATGAAAGAGAGTTGGTAAAATTAGTAGAAGATGGTGGGGGAAAAAAAAGTTATTCTCCGAAAGAGGATTGATATCCTTTTTCTTCTACCTCTTAGAATTGATTCCATATGCTACAAACATGCTAAACAATGCCTCATTAATAAGGTATCCGGTAATAATAGTTCTGTGAACAGTAGATCTTGCGTCAGAAAAAAAACATGAGAAAGGCGCAGTTCGGGTCTGAGCCGTAGATTTTTCGTGAAAACATCGGGAAAAATCATAAAACAAGTGTTTCGCATTAATATGTAATTTCATTATCAATCTCTTTAATACAATACTTACACAGAGTAGCATAATGGTTTAATGGCACAAGTTTATAGCATGTAGCACGGGTTTGTGGTATTTTGTGATTTATCTATTCTGTAACCAATATGCTACTCTGTGTAAGTATTGTATTAAAGAGATTGATAATGAAATTACATATTAATGCGAAACACTTGTTTTATGATTTTATCCAGACGTTTCAACGAAAACTCTACAGCGGGGAAGCGAACTGCGTCTTTCTTATTTTTTATTTACAGTAGCTTTTTTATGGCGTCATCTGCTAACAGTATATAGAACTACATTTCGCGTATGCGCAGTAAAACACTATTTACTACAAATGCTCATATTTCCCGTAATATTCAAATTTATGAATTCAAATTTTAATACAATGTTTCTTTTACGTATTGTCAAGTATTCTGTAAGTTTCGTACATTTCAAAAGACGAAGAAAACTCTACAAGGTATAATCAGAAAACACGCGGAGTTTGAAATTTTCAATTTTATACCGATTTTTACTTATATTCTGATAAATATTTTTATTGTCTCACTTTGGGTCCTAGTAATAATCCTGAAGCTCTTTAAAATTACACCAGAATCAACCTCCTAGGTAAGCGCGTTTCCACGCTACACTTATCCATAATCTTACATAAAACTAATTCAGAACAATCACACGCATGCGCCTAAGATTACGTCGCAGACAAAACAAATACTATGCGACAAACTCTTACAGATATGATCTATCCGTTGTGGGGTCAACCATTCTTTTCGCATTATTAGTCCCTAAGTTATTAGCGATTCAAATCTGACGCTATTTTTTCACACAAGAAAGTTCGACCGACTTTCACTGTAACGAGCTGAAAGACGTTTTCACGTCAGAAACTAAGATCTTCTGCATCACGGAATTAAAAGTTTCATAGAAATTACTTTTTTTTGACGCTTAAAATAAATAAACGCCTTTTTTTAATTCCACTTTTATCAATATACACAAAATTACAATGAAATGTCTCCATTTCTGGTATTCACAAAAAAACACTTGAATGTTGTTTTTCTATCAGATATAAACAAAATTACACTTAATATCTACGATTCCAAATGATTCAAATCTTTTAATGGTACCAAACTCGCCATTGACTCCCCTAATCTTGAAACGGAATCAAAGAATGAAAATCTTTACACGTATGTTGTTTTTAATGACATCAAAGAACATGTGATGCCAACTTCGAAGGAAGTGAACGTTGAAGTCGAGAAAGTGAAATTTGAGTTAGCGAAAGCTGAAATTATGGCATTCGTACCACCACTACGTCATTTGGGACCACAGAAAGAGTTCCACGGAAATATAGATCATTGGTTTTAAGTATTATCACATGTTACAGAGCTTAATCTTAGAAAATAAAGAACATTGGTTTTAAGTGTTTTCACATGTTACAGAGTTTGGTCGTAGGAAATAAAGAACATCGGTTTTAAATGTTATCACATATTACAGAGTTGAATCGAAGAAATAAAGAACATTGGTTTTAAGTATTATCACATGTTACAGAGCTTAATCTTAGAAAATAAAGAACATTGGTTTTACGTGTTATCACATGTTACAGAGTTTGATCATAGGAAATAAAGAACATTGGTTTTAAGTATTATCACATATTACAGAGTTTAATTGTATTGAATGCCAATTATTGGTGCGGCAAGCTCAATTATATTTCAACACAAGGGGTTTACCTATAATATTCAGATAAATGATATTCGGACTAAGAAAGGTAACGGTGTGAAAATAATTCTTATTTAATATATATTAAGCATTCGCTACTGTTTGAGATTGATCGCAGCTGTTCTAATGCCAAACCTCTGAAGATTAGGGATTTTATATCGAGAATTATAACACACAGCAAAAAAATGTAAATTTGTAAAGCGAAGAGCATTATTGATTCTGAATAAAATCCTCTAAAAATTATTAATTGACCGAAAAAAGCGAAGTCCTGTTGTAACCCGACCGTTCGACATTTCGTCTGTTTGTTTCTGGTGTTTGTCATAAAATGTGTTTGTTCAGCAGTTACGAACAAACTTGTTGTTCGATTTTCTTCGAATCGGGCATGTCCGTTTTTCCTCGAAGCCATTAACCCTCTCATACCGAGCGAGGCCGTACAGGGCGATCTAAATATTACCCCTTAACAGCCACGAAGGCCAGTAAAAGGCGGTTGGCTTCTTTTGAGGGGTGGTGAGGTTCTGAGATCGCTTAGAAGATAGGCGCGGTAGGGGTCCAATTATCTTTGCCAACCACAGCCCATTTCCTTGCGCCTTAAGGGAAGGTTATACCTTATGTAAAGTATGGTGTCGGCTTCCGAAACCTTCCGCGCTTTTGCGCATTCGCCAGGCGGATTTATTTTCACCAAAATAGAGGGAAAGTGAAAAATTGAGGGGGAGATCTTTACATTTTTGATATCGTCATCTAATAAGGAACTCCGGAAATGCGCTCATCTTACTCATTGCCTGTCACTCCTTTCCGGTGTAAAATCGTCCAAAAGTGCTAGTCTCGGGATATTGAAACGATCTTTACCATTCATTTCCCTCTCGGAGGGTCACGCCCACTCGCGTGTTGACAAAAAGCAACATTGCACTGGGCACGAAGGCGCCAATTGTCCTCTAAACCATTGGCAACGGTAGCCAAAACATTACAGATTTTATTTTTTTATTATTTATTATTATTATTTATTATTACTAATTATTATTATTATTATTCATTATTTTTATTATTTAATATTTTTATTATTTATTATTTTTTATTATTATTTTTATTTTTTATGTTGGTGCTTGTTTTAATAGTTCTTGTTGAGTTGGTTTCAACTATTCTAACCAAATGAAACTAATTTCATAATGCCTCCTAAAATACCGACAATGGAAAATTGACTTTTTATTGTTTTTTATATACTGATAAAAGCAGAGACTTCTGTAAACAATTCACATTTGGAAAAAAATGGCTAAGCCTTGAAAGACTGCGATGAAAAGCATATCTTCGGGGTTTTTTTAATGCGAAATCTACTGTTCCCACAACTACCAGAACACAATTTAATTAATGACATTTATACGAATTAAATACCATATACAACTTCATTTATCAAGTTTCATTACACTTCCACAACGACATGTCGAACTTCTGGACTCAAACAAGTCTCCATTTAGAGGAAAATGATTCATATTCGCAACATAGAGCATGGAAACGGCAATATCCTTCTATTTCAAGAGTTTATTGATACTAAAATTTCGGTATCGATGTACCAGGAGTAAGAGTCATAAAGCAGATGCTGTCGATTTGTCGATCGTTCTGTACCATAAACAAAGGATTTATGAAAATATTAGCTTTAGCTCTCACTCTGTTCGATTCACTTCTTTTCCACAAATATCCCATTCCGATGCTAAGCAGAATATTTGCTTCATCAGTCGTCGGAAGTAACTTCCATTCAGTCTGGAGTATGAATATGCTTGGTAAGAGTAATTCAGGCATTACCATTGTGTTTGCATAAAGCATCCATTATATCTTCGCCATTGTATTTCTGTCATTCGAATGATTATCTATTTCTATAATTGCTATTTTTGAATTTATCTTGAATTTTAAGGCATTTATTCTCTGTTTAATTAAGGGTTTGAAGATATTTTTCCTCATACATAAGGTACCCGACTAGATTCGGCGAAAAAAATTTAAGAAAGTATGCACAAAAAAGACTTACAGAGCTAACTAACAAAAATAGACTTAAGTAGTCACAATTAAAAATGAAAATTTATATATCATCAGTAATTTTTGAAAACAATTATTTCTTTCAAGAATTTTAATAAACATTTTAATGTTAAGAAAAACAGCATAGTTCAAAAAATATGGGACATATTTCATTTTAATTTTGCAAGCTTACTTCTCAAACTATTTCGAATGTAAAAGACTGCAAAATAAAGTTTATTTTAATAAATAAATATTTTATGAACATTCAAAGTTGGCGTCATTGATTGTTCGCCAAAATTATGCTATGTTTCCAATCGAAAGTGACTGTAAAACATGACTAAATAAAGCTATCATAAAATACGCGGTCTATTACACCCTCAAAGGTTTATGACACAAGTGCACCAAATTTCAATGACTTTTAATGAATTGTTTTGGAGATATGAATAGACCAATAGACCAATCACCGTGGACCAATTTTAGTTAAATTTTCATTTTTCAGAAAATGTATTCAAAAATTATAACACATTAGTTTAAATAAATATCAAGGAATAAAATATTCAATGAAGGAGAATAAAAACAATGACTGTTTTAGAATCTTAAAAGTTGTCGTTTTATTTTTTGATTATAAAAGACTTTTTGAATTTTTCTTCAAAAATCGCTTTTTTAACCCAGTCTGATACCTTAAATCGCTCTTACAGGTTATTTAAATTATTTTTTTAAGAAAATAAATTTACATCTTGCCAAAGTCTCTCTGCTGACCTTTCAGATCTATACCTGCAAAAATAGCCTGCTTTTCTGAACAAGCAAGAAAGACTTTGACTCCTTATTGAAGGGATTTTTTTCAGGTAAACTAGATACGGCATCATATCCTAAAACGATAAAGTGATGAATTAAGGTGACCATTAAACTAGCACCATGTGAAGTCCGTTAAACCTAAGGCATTAGCTTTTTTGAAATATGATGAAAAAACATCATGAATGGGTTTAGTTTATTGTCTAGACATAGAATATATAAAACAAAATTTAGAAAAACTTACTTCATTCCGAGGGGGGTCGTCCCCCATTGAGGTCACCCCGTCATATGGGACTCCCATTAGATACAGCCATCTTGATACACTCAAAAAATATTGATAAATCTTACAGAAAATCATAAATTAAAACTTTAAAAATATTGGAGAAAAATTTTCGAGTTGATTTGCCAAAATTGTGTAAGCGCCCAGAACTGAAAAAAATTTCTTATATCTGAGTTAAGGAATTTTCCCAAACTTTATCTCTAATAATTCCTATTCTGAAACGAAATTTCTTAAGGCTGCTATATACATTCTAAAAGGAGTACTATTAGCCCTATCCTAAACCTATTATTCTCCATTTATAGTTGAATTTAACTGTTTTGAGCGAGTGAAATTACGTGTACCATCAGCTCACACATTGCGCCGCAAAAGGTGAAAAGGTAAAACTCACTTGTCTTCTATGGTTTAACAAGATATTTCATAGAATAACGATATACAACTCATTAAAATGTAAAATAACCGAAATGATGCATCTCGCTTGTTAGTATTAGAGATTTACAAGGTTATTTTGATAAATTAAAGTTTCGATTTCAACCTTCTTTCTACAGAAAACATTCTTTATGCTGTATAATTCAATTAAAGTGATTACTTTAATATTAACTGTAAATCATTAAAATATGTATTTGTATGAAAAATGTTTTATATATTTTCAATTTCTTTTAGTAGTCTGTAACGAAAGATATTATTTTGCCTTTCTATAAATAATATTTTGTAATATGTATTTAGTTAAAATGCTTATTTTAAAATTGAAATGTCTATCATTAGTTTATTTTACAGAATAACTAGTTAAAGTGTGGAATTATAAATTTAATACTCACTTTAGCTGAATTGATCAGTTATGTCACGAAATAACTGTTCTATAACAAATCTTATTGTAAATAAATGTTATTGCGGCTATGTAGGTGGGTATGTGACAATGTTCGTGGGCATGTGGCTATGTTCCACATCTCGTCCTAAACCAATGAACTGTTTTCAACAAATTTTCCACACTTCATATTTAAAACAAGGGAAGAACACTTATAAACTTTTCTAAGTCCAAACTTCAATTAGACCGTCAATTAATTAGAAATTAACCAAAGCCGTTGTTCCGCCGTAACTTCGAAGCAAATCGCCCGACAAAAAATATTTTTATACTATCTGAAAGTTCAAACTTTTACCTTTTTAATGATACAATTTTATATATGTGACATATTTTCTTAAATTTTTATTAATTTTTTGAAGTTTAATAATTGTTAATTACGTGCAGTCGATTTTGAAATAACGCAAATTTATAGCTGTTAGACATTGAACTAATTTGCCTTTATTTCTGAAATTTTTGCTTATTTTTATAAATATGTTTTATATAAGAAGAGAGTCAACAGTCAACTTTTAAAAGCTCCAAATCTTATTAAAATTTCAGTTAATTGGAAATGAAGCAAGATTTTGGCATTTTTCGTGATATTTTTGGAAAATTTGTATTACGTCACAAAAACTATTTTTACACATAATAAAAACTTAAAAATTAACTTTTCGTGACACAACTTTCATTTCCGTTCAATTCGTTGTCCTCATTTTAATAATTTTTCAAAAATTATATTGTGTATAAAATTTGCAATTTATAACACTATTTTTTATTGGTGAAGAACAAGAATACATAAGAACTGATGCTAGACCACATTAGAAGAATTTTGGATGGAGACGAATTTTATTTTTTTATTCATATTTTTCCTAACGCTTTTGCTCAATGAAAATTTACTGTGTAATTGTCCCCAAACATCCGTTAAAATCTTTCTTATACTGCAAGATTTATGAACAAAATTTGAAGTACCTACGCAATAAATACTAATAACTTAAGGAGAAAATTAGCTATCGGCGGTTTTTAAAAATCGTCTGGTTCAACTGATATTCTCATTTTAATTAAAAAACATTTCAGATGATAAAAGAATTTTGTGTTTCGTAATTTTCTATACAAAACTAGTTTCTTACATCAAAAATATTAGACATGAAAGTATTTTAATCTCGAGCAACGCCGGGCATAACAGCTAGTATTCTATAAAACAATTGAACTACACATTAAAACAGTTTCATAGCGAAGTAAAGGAAAAAAATCTGAATCTATTATATTATGAACTGCCGGTGATCTTCAAACGACCTTGTGTCGTTACAGTGTTGTATGGATCATAATGTCGTTCCGAACCAAGATAAAAATGAAATAATTAGCATGTAATTTAAAATGTCTGGTATTCTAGTAGTCCTTTCTTATTCTCAGACAGAACCATGAAGTTTGCTCACAATTGATTATACTCGTATGAATAGAAATTTTTTCCTTCCCTAATATGTCTAAGTAAAGGAGAAGGCAATAACACGAAGTTAAAAATATGTTCAGTACAAAAAATTAACATTTCATGCATGTGACTTGATTTTAATTAGTTTCAAAATTATAAGAAAAAGGTTTCTAAATTTTTCAACTTTCTTGCGATTATTAATTGTTAAGCTCCTCTCATATTTCCCATATTAAAATTCAGAAATCTGCACTTTTCTTAAATAATCTGGAATCTCTGTTGCAGAAATAAAATAATATAAGGAACGGTCAAGTACTCATAATTAAAAGAAAAGTGTATGCTTTCATTCTTATTGAAATCAATGGAATTATGAGATGTTTCCATTTTGCCATTCGGATGTTTCAAAAACGGAAATATTACATGTTAGAGAAATGCAGGAAGAAACAGAAAAAAAATGAAAATGAAAATAATGTCTTAGAGCCAGGGAAGTAATGTATTCTGTTCAATCCACGGCTGGATAAAAATGTCTTTATTCGATAAGCCTTATAGCATTGAATTTCAACGTATTCGACACGCCGAGGGCATGATTTTCCTGGTTTGCCATTATTAGCAGTTAATCTAGCCATCACACATGGTTGATGCAATAGGACACCGGAGCAAACAATCTATTTGATGAATAGTGGACAGATAATTTTCCCCTTGGAGAAATTAAGTCATAACCAACTCATGGTATAATTTTACCAACTTCTATTCGGAGGAAAAGACTCTTACTAGCACAGGAATTGTACAATGGTCAACAAAAGAATGGGATATCTCTATAACTCTGCTATATATTATTACATCTTTACAAAACTAGTGTCGATGTTAATGGCCCGAGGAGACAGGTTTTTCCAGATTTAAAAACTAATTAACCGATTAATTTAACATAGTTAATCAACTGCTAAAATTTTTCCATTACAAAAGACAAGAATTTTACAAAATTCGATCCGGCATGTCTTTTTCTATAAGTGTACCAAATTTCATTCAAAAATTTAACCTATCAACCTATAAAATCAACCTATATTCTATTTCCCTGTTGAAGAGTCAAGCCCACTCGCGTGTTTACAAAAAGCAACCCTTCACTGGACAGGAGGGTGCCAATAATCCTCTCAACCATTGCCAACGGTAGCCAAACGTTACAGTTTGTTTTTATTTTATTTCATGTTGGTGGTTGTTTTAATAGTTCTTGTTGAGTTGATCTCAGCTATTCTCACCAAATGAAACTGCTTTCATAATGCCACCAAAAATACAGATAATATCAAATTGAAAAAAACAAAAGCAAAGACTTGTTTGAATATTTACGTTTAGTAAAAAAACGGATAAGCCTTTAAAGACTTCGATGAAAAATAAATCTTTGATTTTTTTCATTTTATTTATTTATTTTTTATTTATTTATTTTTATGCTACGAACTACAAGTACGCAATTTCATTAATGATATTTATACGAATTAAATACCCTATACAACTTCATTTATCAAGTTTCAACACACTTCGACGCCGAAGTGTCGAACTTTTGAACTTAGACAAGTCTCCATCGTTTGGCATTTTGGCATCGTCGTTTGGCATTTCGTCTATTTGTAACTGATGGTATAGTTTTACCAACCTATAATCGGAGGAAAAAACTCCTATTCGCACAGAGATTGTACAGTAGTCAACAAAAAAAAATGGACGTCTCTGTAACTCTGCTATGTATTATTACATCTTCACAAAGCTAGTGTCGATGTTAATGGCTCGAGGGGACAGGTTTTTCCAGATCAAAAAACTGATTAACCGATTTAATTAACATAGTTAATCAATTGCTATCTCAAAATTTTTCCATTACAAAAGCCAAGAATTTTACAAAATTCGATCCGGCATGTCTTTTCCTATAAGTGTACTAAATTTCATTCAAAAATTCGAAATAGTTGTGAGATAAAAATTATTTTATTTACTAAACCTCCGCCTGAATAGAGTGAACCCTCTAAGGACCGTATATTAAATAAATCTCAGCTTGTTAATAGCAAAAAAATAATAATAATAATCTTTTCTTTTGGTTTTTTCACTGAACTTCGGAAAAGTAACCAAACATCATTCAGATTGATCTGCAGTATGAGTATACGTTTTCAAACTCTTAATATTTTAAGAATTCTTGAGCATTTAGAAACTTTTTTAAAATATTTCATAATCCGATCTTTCGCCCTAAAGCTATTTGAACCCGCATTAAAGGCATTTTAGTAACACCCATTAGTGTTTGTTATGAACGAAATGCGTAGATTCTGCTGTTCCTAAACGAAGTTTCGGCTTATTGCTGAGAAACGATGATTCGAAGGGACATTTTAATCCAATGAATTTATCTAAAAGGAGGAGATTATATCTTCAGGCGAAAACGGCTGATAATAGGATAGGAAATAAATTAAACTAATTTTTTTTCTTTCGTTAATAATAGAGATGTTGCACGTTTTATTTATAAATAGACTTCTAAACTATATTTTAATCAGATCAAAAGAGTAAGTAAATATTAGGATTTTAAATTACGGAAATAAATGTTAATTCGCAGGCAGAAATTCAGCGGACTTTATCCAATTGAAATAATTGCATACGGTGATATTTATGGTATGAAAGAATATTTGGAGGCATTTTTTTTCATTTTCTCGTGCACGAAATATACAAGACAAAGCATTGTAATCGCCAAATAATTTGAACTGGGGATTTTAGTGAATCTTCACGTTTCGAACCTCCCTGACCCTAGTAGCACAAAGATATTGTACAATATTGTGCGATATTAAACAATATTCGCAATATTGTATAATATTGTACAATATCATATAATATTATATAATATCGAACAATATTGTACAATATCGTGCGACATATTGTGCTACCTGGGGATGACGGGAAAAACCATTTATGGAATTAGGTCCATCTGTCTGTGAACGCTTTTACGCAAAAATGGAACTGGTTAGAGAGATGGAATTTGATATGTGGTTTTTACACCAAAATTGCCGATTTGTATTAATTTTTGGAGAAAATCCGTAAAAGTAAAGTATTTCTGTCTGTCTGTCCCATCACGTGTAGGCGGACACGATACATCTAAAAGGCTATGTGCCTGAAATTTGGTGCATGGGTCATCAGACTTGTGGATCTGTGACAATATTTAGGTTAGCTCTGTCTAACGGTTGACTATTTGTTGGTGCGTCTATTTTCGAGGTTTCAAACGCGATTTCTCAGAACGAAACATGCTAGATATTGTTTAGCAACGGAATCGGAAAACCTCCACGCTTTTGCGCATGCGCCGAGAGGAGTTATTTTCATCAAAATAGGGGGAAAGTGAAGAATGGAAGGGTGATGTTTACATTTTACTGAGCGTGATCTAACAAAGAACTCCAGAAATGCGCTCCCATGACTCATTGCCTGACACCCCTGTCAGTTGTAAAATCATCCAAACGTGCTAGTCTCGGAATCCGCTGCTGAACAGTATAAGAAAATTGATGTGTAGTTTTCACAACGAAACTGTAGTTCTTTGTTAATTTTGCATTGAATCAGTCGGTGCGGAAAACGCGTACAAGATTTTTTTTTTTATATGGTGATGCTCAAACACGTATTATGGTAGTATACGCATATTTACGGATCCTACTATAGTTTGGATTGAGGTCGCTTTTCATTGGCTCTCAGCGTCACGTGACTTCGCTTGCTTCTGAATGATGTCATAGGAGCGCTCTTAGCTTGTATTTCGATTTTTGCCTTAGCTATTGTATCATGGACAAACCGAAATTATCTTTTAATTACGGTTATTTGGATATTTCTAAAGGAAATGATGAATTCAAGATAAAGATAATTTTGGTTTCTCCATGATAAGACAAAAATCGAAATCCAAACTAAGCGCACTCCTATGACATAATTCAGAAGCAGGCGAAATCATGTGACACTGAGAGCCAATGAGAAGCGACCTCAATCCAAACCATAATAGGATCCGTAAATATGCGTAGTATACGGGAAAGTTGTGGGTACTTGAGAGTGCGTCGAATTAGTAGGAATATTTCAAATATGAAAAACAAATAGGTGCGAGTCGCCGAATTCGGACAACATTCTATTTAATAAATATTGCCGAAGAAGTAAGTCTAATGGAAACAAGTAGTAGAATTTTTTGCGGCTTATTTATCTTCACAACAGTTTACTTAACTTCTTATTAAATACATTTTAAATTAGGAAAAGAGTTTTAAAGAAATTGTGATCGGTTCAAACAAGGAAACTGGTTGCCTAGATTGGACCACTGGGCATCCTGAGAGCATATAAGCTTTAGAGCACACCCACATATGCATATAAGCATTTGATCACTGGAGCTTTCGATTCGAATCCGAATACAGATACCACCACCGTAAAAAAGAGCTTGAGCTTGCATCCAATTAGGAGGAATACATCAAATATGAACTACGAATAGTGGCGAGTCTCCGAATTCGGACCACATTAAATTTAATGCATAGTGCTGGAGAAGTAATTTTAACGAAAAACAAGTTGTAGCTATATGTATATTTTGCAGCTTATTCATCTTCAGAACAGTTTATTTAACTTCTTATGAAATACATTATAAATTAGGAAAAGGTTGAACCCCTTAACTGTCGTACCCATAAGTTGTAAGTCCATCGAATTATCGCATTTTCTGGCTTATAAACTAACATTTATTAGTTAATTAGCTTTATAATTTGACACAAAAATTACTTAGAATAAATAAAAATCTCAAGTATTCCATGTCTTCTTAAATGAATGAAAACAACAGCTCCTTTCCAAAACAGAATGGGGCATCTTATTAGATAGCAAAGAAAATAAAACTGTTGATAGGTCTAATATATATATATATATATAACCTTCAACGACGGTCTTGACCGTGACCCTCCGCAAACATTGCCGCGTCAACATTCGCCCCTTCTGATACGTAAAATATTTATTCTTACTTTTCTCTAATGTGATATAACATCATACTTTTGTTTTAATTTTTCAAAACTCTTATCTTTGTTTTTGGCTTGACATTAGGGATGAAAATCATTGTTTTAGGCCTTACGGAGCAACTGATTGCAAGAAAATGTCAAAACTTTTTATATTTAGGTATTTATAATAACTTCATCCCCTGAAGAAACGTTATTATGCATTTATTACGTTTTCCATTTCACGTTTTATACTCTTTCTTTTTACGATTTATACTCTCTCTCTATATATACATATATTAGGACATAGGTGTCAATGCTCACCTATGTCCTCCTACTTAGGTGAGTATTGACACCTTTTTCTTCATTATTGTTTCACATTATTGGTTTTGAAATTTGGTTTTATGTATTTGAGCTCAATTAGACATGAACGTTTTGCTTTATATTTCTTTGTTTCAAAATATGGTTTTTTGTTCGGTGTTTAGGAGAAGCAAACTCTTTTTAGCATTATTGCTAGAGTTTGTGTTTAGAAAACACCGATAATAAGTATACGCTCGTTCGTAAACATATAGACACCTGATCAAAGTGAAGGGAATATTAGCCATTTTTAGTAAATTACGTAAGTGCTTTAGGGAAAAGTATGGCGCCAACAAGTCGCTGATTTTGCGATTTATATTGGCACGTGGAAGCTATTAAAATATTCTCTTAATAATGAATATGTCAAAATGCGAGATTTAATATACCTCCAGCGCGGGAAATAAAACGAAACTGGAGTTTAAGAAGTGATTTTGGAATACATTAATATTGTACTAAGATTTCAAAATATATAATATAATAATTTAAAGTAAAATTAAGTGAGATTATTACGTATGTATATATATATACTGGTTTTATTTGGATTTAGATTATATATATATATATATATATATACAGCACATGTTTGGATTATTTGAAATATTTAACTATATATATTAACCCATATATATATATAATTCTCAAATTCGTCAGAAGACAATGTATGAACCGAAGTTTTATATTTTGTTATCCAAACTAGTCAACTTCTTGACAAATCCAAAAAAAATCCCCTAATCTTATTTTAAATTATTTTAATAAAAATATTATAATAAAGTATAGCCAAACAAATTTCCTATCCGAAGATACAATAAAATATTTACTACTTAGTTTAAAAGAGTGTAAGAGTTTTTCATCTTTTGTTAAAATAATAAATTGATGATACCTATATCTAAACAACTATTCTCTGTCTATACTCGCGTAGCGCTATCTCTTAAAAATGATTTCACTCACCCCATTTGCATCGTAACATAAATTGCCTATTTCAGGACCCAATTATTTAAAAGAATTGAAGTTATGATACCGGTTCCATCTAGGGATATTCCAAATTCGACGACTCTCCCCTTTATGGCCTGTTGTTTTAACATACTTTTGTATTCAGTCTATAGTGCTTGAGTTTCTTAAGGGGACATACGAAAGTTAAACCTCGAAATTCGATTTTATGAAAAAAATATACATCATTTCACTGTCATTTCTGAACTATTTAAAACAACCCGCGTTAAAAAATTCCTATAATTATGAAAGTTATAATTATAGGAATAGTTAATAATTATATGAATAGTTATATAATTATAGAAAGTTTAAAGGAAAATATATCAGCTGTTCAACGTATACATTGAATATGACCATATCTTTAAAGCGCTATATCTCAAAATGTGTTTTTTGATATTGCGGGCATGATATCTGAAGAACTATTGAATATTTTTACATACAATTTTTTTTGAATATGTATTGTGCTATGTTCTACAAATTCATCCACAGTTTTGTATATTTTTTTTTCCAAAGAAATTATTTTTCTGGTGAAGTCTAGAAATGTTCAAATTTTAACTATTTTTAACATTTTTATTTTAAATTGGTATATAAAATAGATATTAAATTTAAATGTTAATAAATTGAGGTTCAGTTTCTTAAACAGACTGTTTGGATTACTTAGATACCCAAAATATTGTGTTTAGACCAATATGTTATCCGTAACCATGCGCGCAAGGTGACTCTCATTTTTCCTCCAAAAATGATACCCATATTTATTACTCTCTCAAAGAAATATATATCAATATTAAGATTTGAAAATGTGTGTACAATAACAGAAACAAAAGATATTTTTCTAGAAAAAAAGTTAGTTTTTGAAATGTTTTGTTTTAGAGATATAATGTATGGAATTCGACAGTTTTTCCCCAATTCTTCGGGGGTTTAAAGGACGTTTGTCCCCATAAATATATTTTAGTTATTTATTAAAATAATATCATGCGATGGAAAAAGTGATTTATTGTCTAGTTTGAATGAGAATGATAATAATGGCCAATTAGGAAATAATTTTATACCTCTTAACATTTTGTTATTCGAACTATGACCTCAGATTTCCAAACAAAACATTCTTTCTTTAAACACCAACGTTCTTAAAACTTTGAAAAGTATAAAAGAAATTGAAAATTTCTGTGATAAAATTACTTCTTTAAATAGCATTAAAATTAAATTGTATTATTCCTGTCAGGGCGTTAGCAATCGCTTATGCGAATTTTGAGGTTTCTTGTAAATATCTCGAAAACTATTACAGATATCCAGACAATGTTTTGAATTTCACCCTTTTTACTATCTCAGCTTTGCTCTCATATAAAAGTTTTGCAATGTTGCAATTCACTTTTTTCCCACAATCATGTTTAAAAATTTGAAAAAAATATCATTTTTTTTATTTATGAATTTATTTCATTTTTTATGCAATAAGCTTATGTTCTTTTAGTGAGCAAAAAAATTTTTGAGAAACCTATAATAATTTCCTAGATATTATCAAAAGTTTATAAAACTCATTTAACATTAGATGAGACATTTTTCAAGATCCTGACATTCTGAAAATTATCATCTGAACTGTGTAATTTTTTTGGTGGGGGTGGCTTATTTCATGACCAAACATAATGGAGAGATTTCGAGATAGCAGTTAATCAGTTAATCGAGATAGCTCGCTTAATCAGTTTCTTCCATAAACCTGTCCTCTTGAACCATTATTATCGACACTAGTCTTGTGAAGATGCAATAATATATACCAGATTTACAGAGGTGTCCCATTTTTTTGTTGACCACTGTACAATTCCTGTGCGAGTAGAAGTTTTTTCCTTCGAATATAAGATGGTAAAATTATACCATGAGTTGGTTAAAACTTCATTTTTCCAGGGAAGATAAATTATCTGTCCACTATTCAACAAATAGTTTGGTTGCACCCGTGTCTTTTTTCATCAACCATGTGTGATGGCTGGATTAACTGCTAATAATGGCAAACCAAAAAAATCAAGCCCTCGGCGTTTCGAATAAGCTGAAGTTCGATACTATAAGTCTTATCGAATAAAGCCATTTTTATCAAGTCGTGGGTTGTACAGTATAAATTTCTTTCCTGGCACTCGGACAGTATTTTTACGTAATTTTTTTTAGGTTTCTTCCTGCATTTCTCTAGAATGCAATGGTTTCATTTTTGAAACACCCGAATTGAAAAATGGAAACATCTCATAATTCCACTGATTTCAAAAAGAATGAAAACATATACTTTTCTTTTAATTTTGAGTACTTGAACATTTCTTTTATTATTGTATTCCTGTAACAGAGATCCCAGATTGTTAAAGGAACGTCCCATTTTTAATGTTGACAACTGTACAGCACATAAGACGATCCATCTTTCAGTACGAAGGTACATGAAATATAAAAGGAGAAAAGCTGCAATTACAGCAAAATAAATGAACATTTTTTCTTTTTTATTGTATGTTTTATTTGTTGTTTATTTTAAAACCCAATGCTAATCTGAATATAAATTAAGGTTGGCTATCTATTCCGCAATATATAAGATCTGAAAGACATTTGACATAGATTGGATAAGTTACAACTTTCCACGAAAATAAGATAACTTGTATAGAGGTAAACGACGTAAATTCAGTTTGAAAAGAACCATAAGAAATTCAAATTTCAAGTTTAGGAATTTTTTTGATGTTCATAAAAGCGTTGAATTAAAGTAATTCTGCGTTCAGTTTAATTATATTAGCGTCCGATTTTGAAGCAACACGAGGGCTATATATTGGGACGGACCTCGTGATGTTGAGTCGTGGTCAGATGACGAGGACGACAATTCAGCTGACACCCTCCTCTCTAAGATTCCACACCACACCAGCGGGAAAGCGTTCGCCCAGATACGTATCATTTAACTAGTAAGAAGCTCACATACACGGAGGGTCTTCAGTGGAATCTGGTTTCGAACCCGATAACATCCGGCTCCGAGATATGACAAATGAATTCATTGCTTTATAAATGTAAATTTAAATTTATATTATTGATATTTCTGATGTTATCTGAAACATCAGTAATACGACTGAAGAACAAGTATAAAACTATATTTGAAATAAGATATCATCCTGCACATGTTTTCTGATCAAAAGTTTGTGGAAAGGAGAAACTAGCTATTTTTACCACCTGATCCGTATTCACGTAATCGATATTCTGCTTAACTGCTTTTACCTGTTCTGCTGATACACTAATTAACTGAAAACCGAACATGTGGTTCTCAGTGAAACCCAAAGCAGTTAAAACACAGACGTGTGTTTCGAAGAAAGGCTACTATTACCCAACCGACGACCTTGGATTTTCCTCCTCTTTCAATGCCCCCTTTCTCTCCGTAGACAGAACTGGGTAAATATTTTATCAGGCCTTTTCCTCCCACCAGCTCTTTGCCGAGACGGAGGAATCAATTTCGTGGAAAGAATATCGCGGCTAACGAGCAAATGACCCCCAATCTCAGCACCTCGGGATGATGAAAGTTCCTTGGAACGTCTTTCGATAAGAGAACTTTTAGTGTCTTTTTTGAAAGAAGGGAAAAATCCACGAGCAGAATAAATTAAGAAGAATTTAATTCTTTGAGGAAAGAATAAAAAATTTTGCAAATAACGAGCTTTATAGCTTCTTATTTTGATATAAAGAATATTCAGAAACTGGAAATGTTTTCAATAAGGATTAGTTTGTGTGTTCAGTAATATACAGGGTGCCCACTAAAGTCCCTTACCACCTTTTTAACTACAGAATAGCTGCAGCTATCTTCATAATAGTGGTGTCTTGGTATGGTAGAGTGACTATGCGCTACTGGATGAAACCACTTACAGCGCCACCTGGTGGAAAACGGTGGAATTAGCGTTATTATCTCTAAAACGGTACGAGATAGAGGAAAGAAATGAATAATGAAGTTGTAGAGCATCATCGATTTAGTACAAAAAGAAACCTTATGGTCACGAATGCTAAAAAACAGAAAGCTTAAAATGCACGTTTGTTTGTTTTCAGCTCCGGAACGTTTGGTTCCAACATGACGGTGCTCCTGCTCACGAAACATCATCAGTGAAGCAGTACCTGGTGGAGGAATTCGGGGAACAAATAATCGGGTGTGGTGGTTTCAAAGTCTGGACTCTATATTCACCTGATCTGACTCCGGTGGACCTTTTTTCTGTGGGGATACCTCAAACAGCAGGTGTATGCCACCCCTCCGCCAACATTCCAGGATGTTTAGCGACGCATTACGGATGCTTATACCAGCGTGACACCCGCTATGCTACACCGTTTGCAATGTGAAGTTCAAGCAAGGGTCCAGATGTGCATTGTAGCTGAGGGAGAGAAGTTTGAACATCGAAAATAAAGGTATCTTGTGATAACTAGTTTTTTTCTTAAGAATATTTTGTCACGTGTCAGTGTAGGAAATCGCGAACAAACAAATATCTGTTTTAAGCGCTTTGTTCTACGCATTTACTTTCACAAGGTGTCGTTTAGTACTAAATCGATGATGCTCTGCAACTTTGTAATTCACTTTTTTCCTCTATCTCGTACCGTTTTAGGGATAATAACGCTAACTACACCGTTTTCCACCAGATGGCGCTGTAAGTGGTTTCATCCAGTAGCGCATAGTCACTTTACCATGTCTAGACACCACTCTTAGGACGATAGCTGCACCCATTCGTTAGTTAAAAAGGTGGTAAGGGTTAGTGGGCACCCTGTATGTGTAAATAAAACTAATCTAGCAAAAAGTTACGATTTGAGACTGTTACGCCAAAACGAAATTTGTATAACACACGCATTCACAAAAATCGTCTGTAGGTAAGATGTAGAACTTATTTTCGTGATACAGTTTCAAGAATACATATTCATCCTAAAAATGAACCTATGTTTTGTTCTGTAAATAAATAATGTTATATGAAGAAAAGATCTGCCCGTTACAGAGTCAATATAATAGCTTTGGGATATTTAGGCGCGTAATCAAGGTGATAACGATCTTCTGGCTGTACAGTCGCGGTTTTGGTTTCGAAAGCTCGCAGATCTGAAACCCAACTTCAACCCATGTCCGTCAGGAACACTCGCTTGCTATTGTTGAAATAGAGAGGGTAAACTTGCCCTAATACAGTAGCAGAATCCAGTTCACTTTCTCACACGATCATGATCATGATCACGATCTCCATTCTCGCCTCAGTTGGTGACTGACTTGACTCTGCCTCAACTACTGCCTTGTTAGTTTCCTTTCAACACCCCTTTTTGTTCAGCAACGGATTCGGAAACTTCGCGCTTTTGCGCATGCGCATGGCGGAGTTATTTTCATCAAAATAGGGAAAAGGTGAAGAATGGTAGGGGAGATGTTTACATTTTACTGAGCGTGATCTAACAAAGAACTCCGGAAATGTGCTCATATGACTCATTGCCTGACACCCCTTTCCGGTGTAAAATCGTCCAAAAGTGGTAGTCTCGGAATCCGTTACTGAATAGTAGCTCTCATATGCAGCTCCAAACCAGATCAAACATACAACCTTTAACGAAACAGAAACGATGAAGATAATTTGAGATACAAATAAGTCGAAGAAAGAGGAGTTTGCCTGTGATATATGTGTCATTGTACTGTCAATGTGATAAATCGGTTGTTATTAATAATAACCAGATTTCTAATAGGATATTTATAATAATAACCGACATTTTTATGCAGTTAATATTAATAATGACCGGTTATTATTAATATTATCAGCTTAGAAAACCGTTTATTATTAATAATAACCGATTTATCACAATGCCCGTACATATCTACCATATCAGGCCATCTATTTGAGCTCACGTTTTGAATAATGAAAATCAGCAAGTATTCTGTCTCTGATAATACTGGGTGCTAAAAATTCTGTCGAATAAAGGGTTATTATTATTTATTCCAACGTTTCTAATTAAAGCAAAGACATCTGCAAAAACCAGCCAGTCTTTTTCAGGGATATCACTTCCATAACACAATTTGCCTAACCTAACACAAACGGTGCACAAAACTGCTGCATAATTAACCCTTCGTGTGAGGGGCTAGGGTATGGTACAATTTGGGAGGGGCTGCGTGTGGAGTACGCCAGGTCGTTTTCTCCACCCTCTGCTTCACATTTCCATCTATTTTTCTCCGTTTATTTCTTTAATATGTTAAGGAACCCTAATAGAGAGAAATGGAGAAAAAATTGCAAATAAAATAGTAAAAGAAAAATAATACATTCTGCATATACAGAATAGCATCTGCCCCACGTAAGTACTCCAATTTTTCGTCGATCCTGAATTGGCCATCTATTGTATAAATATTCTGGTAGTTTTCATTGAAAGAGTCGAAAAGTCCTTTCACTGGTCCTAAATTATCAATTTTTCATCGTGTGTCCCTCAGTGGCGGCTCGTGGATTATCAACGTGGGGTGCTGCAACTTACTGTCTTACATCTCTGACGATTTCTGCATTACTTGCACTTTTTAAAAATTAATTTGAAATAATTTAATAATTCATAAATAAAAAATTTCAGGTTTGGTAATTCATAAAGAAGATTTTTTTAAAGAAATTTTAATTTAGAAATCATTATTTTTCATTTTATGCTAGGTGAAAATTTATCGTTAACACTCTGACGCCTAAGCCGGCCGTAACCGGCCATGCAACTTCTATACTAGTTGGGGAGGATTTCGGCCGATTGCTGTCCCGAAAGGGGTGAGAAGGCAGTTGGGCGAGTGGTCATTAAAGGGACCTTAGGGGAGAAATGAGAGATGAAAGGCCTCGGCCATTCATATCTCCCACCACCCGTAGTGAGTTGAAAAGGGAGAACTGGACGGACGAATCCATTCCACAGATCAATTAGTAAGCAAACCTCCGCATGCAACTGTACTCAGATTTTGAGAACTCTTAGTAGTCAAAGGGTTAAAATATATTTTTACAATTATTTTTTTCTTTCCTTTATAACGCTTTTTATAACTTTGGCTGAACATTACAGAGATTCATGCAGTGAAAAGTAAAAATAAATACACTTGTTGTGAAATTATATATCTTTATTTAGAAGAAAAATTTTACAGTATAACTAAAATGAAAAAGATAATAATATTTAACGATATTTATAAAAGCTACTTATATATGAAATGTACTCGTCTGTCTTTATTCCGAGCGAAAAGATTAATAACTTATTCTTTGATAATACAATATTTTTTACATTAATCTTTTCATTTACAATCACAATTATTTCTGCACTTCCTTATTTATTTTCAAATTTTGATTTCGCTGAAAAAAATGATTAACACGCAGTTCCCCTCTCTCTAGGGTGATACCGGGATTACAGTTTCCTTGTTAGTTTAATGCCTTACTGAGGAAAAAGAAGCTTTGAAGCCACATTGCAAATGCGCATGCTCAAGTAGAAGCAATTGGTACAAAGAGATTTTATAGTTCCCAAAGGGAAAAAACCTTTCTGAGAAGACAGCGGATAGGGAATAATTGACTAGTGAATAATTGAAATACATTTATGAAAGAGACCGGCAAGCGTCACATTTGTGTCACATGCTTCATCTTGTGGAAAATATAAAGAAACTCGACTTGAACATCGCTCTGTGTTCCACTAAATATATAAAAGGATTAAAATTTACATTATTTTATTAAAATGTGAACAATATTCTATCGATAAGATAATACTAATAAAATATCATCTTATTTATATAACATTTATTCTTTTCCTTTCTCCTACAAATTTCGCTATGGCAAAGAACAGAAATAAGTTTTTAGATATTTTCCGTCTCCCAAGTTGATCTTCCAAGGAACGTGGAAACAAAGACTACTAATTATTTCACCAAATCCTTCTACTAAGTGTGGTAGTTGGAATGAACCACAAATTACAAATATGTGAGTCCTTTGGTGGATTAGGAATTTCGAGAACCTGGTCGATTTCTTTCATCCTGATAAGC
>BGPR01005368.1:81025-93994 GCA_013235015.1 Araneus ventricosus
ACTATCAACATGATGAATACTGAACAATCAAACTATTTTCCCGGAGGAAGTGAAGTCCTAAATTATTCATAGTATAATATAATATAACACTATTTCATGCTCCTGAATCCTAGTGATTCTTTGTAAGCGTTTTTGATGAGCATGGAGGATATTTTTTATTACATAAATTTGTGCACATTACTTGAAAACAAAAGGTTAAAATTTTAATATTTATGCTTTACGTAATAAATTCAATGGTATTGTAAGCACAATTTTTATTCATAAAACGGCATAAAAATAAATCACATATAAGCAACCTAAAGAACATAATTTCGAATGATGATAGAAAAACAAATGAAACTGATACAAAGATATCTGAATGCTGGTAAATTCTATGATGAAACTAACTTAAATAAACTAAAATAAGGCATAACTAACTTTCATAGCCTAAATGATAGATTTTAACACTAACAATAAAACTATTACATAACTAAAAATATAAAAAATATATAATTACATTAGAAAGAAAAAGGGAGAAAAGTGAAAAATTTTGGTCTTTCTATGAATTTTTAAACAAGTTGTCTTTTCATCAAAAACTTTAAATAATAAGTGTAAGTTTTTAATGTCTACGGATTGACTAATTAAAAAAATCATTCTTTAGAAAGAACCTAAAAATGAAGTGTCAAAGCTTGTTAAAAGTATCTTGGTGATTGGTTGAGTAGCAATCAGTCAAATAAAGCCCATGAAAGAGAACCTTGGCAATATATCCATGCATATATTAGTATAAAATCATTTTTAAGATGATTGATTGCTTAATTTCATATTCAATCAAAGAAAACTTAGACTGAAAACAAATGCTGCCTTAGTTCCAGAATTTGATACCATTTTGATTGATTATAACTCTTGACAGGAAAAAGAAGGTGAGAATGAAGAAGAAGAATAAAAAGAAACTTCATTTTCTACTATCTGGGGAGAAGAGTTCACTATTCGCATTAATAAACCTGTTTAAATATTTTGTTTCATGACAATTGACTTTCAGCAGCTTGGCGAAAACTCAAAGGAAGATGATCAGATGTTTTCCAAAATGCCAAGTTTCTATGAGAGGGCATTCAGTTACACAATAGTGGTTTGTTGAACTGTAAACTTCGCGTAAAAAAATTCTAAGATCTCTCTGCTTTTATCAGTATTCAGAACATTTCAATTAAAGGTCTGCTTTTATCAGTATTCAGAAAATTTCAATTAAAGGTCTGCTTTTATCAGTATTCAGAAAATTTCAATTAAAGGTCTGCTTTTATCAGTATTCAGAACGTTTCAATTAAAGGTCTGCTTTTATCAGAATTCAGAACATTTCAATTAAAGGTCCGCTTTTATCAGTATTCAGAACATTTTAATTAAAGGTCTTCTTTTATCAGTATTCAGAACATTTCAATTAAAGGTCTGCTTTTATCAGTATTCAGAAAATTGCAATTAAATGTCTAGCCATTAGCACTCTGGCTGAAATATTTTAATGGCGCTGTATTCGCCAAGCATTAAAACTATTATAACGGTCACTATCTTGAACTGCAATCAAACAGTAAAAATCGTTACTGATGCGTTGTTTTTAATCTCTTTAAGAGTGGTGCATTCTCAAAGTAAGCAGTGCTAGAACACTTTAACATAGGTGACAAAAATCGCGATGTTTTGAGGAGGTTTTAACAAGTGTTTTTATATTTACTTCTTATAAGAATGCAGTTCGGGAATGGCGTTCAGGTTCCATTACACTTCTGGTCTTCAAGGACATTCATACTATATTCGAAAAAAATTGAACAGCACGTTTGATCGTGAATGGGTAACAAACACTTTACAATGTAACAGACTAAATTACAAAAGGCTGAGTTGAAAGCGGACCTTGTTTCGCTTGGTCAATAATGTTTATTCATCCCAAAACATCCATATCTGCAGTGGCATGAAGGTGTCGTAGTACAACAGTTGTACTAAACTGTACTCAATGGTAAACTTCTTATATGTACGGCATTCTTAGTAGGGATGGCTAATATTGCAAAATAACCAGTTTTCGGTTAAACCGGATTTTTTTCACCTTCGGGTTAACCCGGCGGTTAAAACCGCTCAAAATAACCGGTTTTTAAAAAAACCTGTTTGCATTTTTTTCTGAAAAAACAACGTTTGTGGACAGAATTTTTTATTAATAATAATATAAAATAAGCAAGCATTAATACAATAATTAATTAATGTAATAATTAATGAATATAAATAAGTAATTAATATAATATGTAATAATAATAAATGAGTAATTATTGTAACAAGTAAGTATTATAGACAAAATTATTTATCAACATTGTTTTCACAAGAAATTAATTCATTGACCAATATTTATAATCTAATCTGCTCATAAAGACTCTTTCAGTAATGTGTTGATTCGTGACTCGACACCTCTCATCGGAAACAGCATCACCCAGCGTAGATACTAATCTTTCGGACGCCACAGAATTTTCGACTAAAGATAAATATTTTTTGGATACAAAAAACATACACCGTTTGCAGAAATTTTTTATTAGTATTGTTTTGGCAGGAAATCAATCCATTGGCCAATATTTATCTGTTCATAAAGACACCTTCAGTAATCCGCCAACCAATAGACGCCTCGAGGAAGCGGTTGTCGGTGTTTGGCCTAAGACGATGAAATTCAAAGCCTTACAATTTGGCAAATTTTAGTCTAGTCGAACCTAAAATCGAGCCTATGTTCCGACCCGGTTTGTGGATTTAAAAAAAATAAGAGGTTTAAACTGCGGCAAAAAATAACCGGAAAAACCTTTTAACAGAAACGAAAAAAAAACGGTTTTCGGTTTAAACCGGTAGGTTTTCCCCATCCCTAATTCATAGAGTCCACAAGAAAATCTTTAAGTAGGAATGTAACCACACTAATACAGCTAAAATAAGTAAGAAGAACTAAGAAGACTAAAATATGTTCCCAGAAATAGGTATTTACTTTGATGCAACGGATCCATATTTGTGATGTTAACCACTAATCAATTCTTAGACATATCCCGAATTTTCATAATAAACTTCTCTGAAAAAATTCAGTTTTGCTTTTAATTTTAAAGATCGAGATCTTTGTCTTGAGAGTAGAATAATACAGAAAATTTCAAGTAAGCTGTTGAAATTAAAATAATATCTTTCTGTTTCTTTAAAAAGAAAGTGGCTTTTAAACTTCTCAATATGTTGAGAGTATGTTCTTAATGCGAGTCTGCTTCCATATATTTTGCTTTCAGATAAATGTGGCTAAGCAAATAGAAGTAAATACAGTAATACCTCATTATAACAATACTTTGTGGACCAAATAAAGATATCGTTATAGAGGGATGTATTGTTATATCGAGGGGCGATATAATTATGATATAAAAAAATATAATTTTGATTGTTTTAATGTGGGCGCAATACAACAATATACATTTTACAAAAAAAGCATCACCAGAGTATTAATGATTGTTGAAGTATACAAAAATTTGAAAATTCAGCTATACAATAAAATAGTTCACATACCAGAGAAATTTATTTATCTAAAAAAATTCAATATTTTCCATTGCTTATTCAATTTTTAACTGTTAATTCGACTAACAAGGTTTTCGTAAAGTCTAATGCACGAAAATGATCATCATTTGTGGATGAAAGACTTGAAAAAATTGCAGTAGGGACTGAAATGATTGAAGAGCTTCCTGGGATGTCAATAAAGATTGCGATGGATTTGTATCACCATCATATTTGGAAACTGAAATATTGTTACAGAGGAAGAATGTGGTGTTGAGATTTAAAAAAAAATAATAGTTTGTTAAGCAGGGGTTTATTACTGTACAGAATATCGTTATATTGAGGAGAGATTAACATTATATTCCATGCAAATTCACCAGGGCCACAAAATTTTATTTTTTAGATTGATTTATCGTTGCATCTGATATCGTTGTAACGAGAGTTTACTGTATATGGCATAACTTCCACTCTCAATGTACTAAAATGTAGCTTCAACAGTAAAGATTCGAAAAAAATATAGGTATGGAAATTAAATTTTATTCTTCATGAGTTCTGGTATAAGCATATTCATAAATCAAATGAATCTTTGAAGAGTGTAAGTGATGGCAGATGAACACCTTCAATTTACGGATTTAAATTTAAATGCCTTTACATTCATTATTAATATATATGAAATTATCATAATTATTATTTAAAATATCGAAGAACATATTTTACAAGAAGAAAAGTGAAATTTAATCCTGTACACATTTTTCCATCAATTGCTTCTTCTGGAAGGCTAAATTAATCCTTTTAACCACCTGTGCCAAGTGCCATGTTCAGGTAATCGATATTCCTTCAATTAAAATTACCTGTACAGCTGCTTTACCAATCGACTGTAAACTGAACATTTGCTTCTCAGTAAAACCACACGCAGATAAAACACAGACGTGTGGTAGTAAGAAAAACTTTTATTGCCCAATCAACGTCCTTGGATTTCCTTCTTTGTCAATCACTCACCCAATAAGAGAGCTCCTTCCCTTCCTCTCCCTACGTACTACGAGGTAAACATTTAATCAGGCCTTCGCTGCTTTCCCGCTCTTTAGTAAGTCAGAAGAATCAGTTTTGCGGAAAGAATATTCCGGCTAATGAGAAAATGACCCCCAATTTCAGCGACCCAGTGTGATGAAAGATCTTTAGAACGACTTTTGATAAGAAAACTTGTGAAACTGTGATTTTCATGGGTATCAGAAAAACAAAGAACCACTATCGGAATAGAATAACATTTATAAGTGTCTTTTATTTTGTAGATCTGAATAAAAGATTTTGAGAGGAAACCTTGCGACTTAAAATTTTCTTTTTTTTATATAAAGCATATTTTATTCTCTATAAGTTATGGTCTTTATAAGTCAATAATAAGTCTGTATGCCATCTAAGGCTTTCATTTTCATGGCTTTAACGCGCATGCAGTAATGTTATAACGCACGTATTCGAAAGAGCCATTTAGGGATAACTTTTCGGATATATAAAATTTTTCATTCATGATAAAAGGATATTTTTTCACAATAAATATCAACAAGTGATTAGTTTTGAAAAGAGAAAAAAATTATGTCAACAAAAAATTATATCCAGCAAACAGAGAGAAATAATTTAAAAATAATTTCATCGGATACAGGGAGACTGAAACTCGGCGAACCGTCCAATTTTTAGAACGAATTTTTGACGATTACAATAGCTTTTTATTAGTAATATAAATACTACATATTTCAACAATATTCATTTAATGTATAATTTCATTACACAAAATATTATGTATGCAATTTAAAACTAATTTTTAAAAACATATTTTTTTTCTTTCAAATGGATTAGAATTTTATTCAGGGATTAATCAGGATTTATTCGGCATAAAAATTCATCTGGTATTCTCTAACTTTCTGTTGCCCTGTGTCGTCATAAATTAAACACAATTATTTTCATGGAATCGCCTTATCTCTCTTTGACATTCAAAGAAACATGGAAACAAAGAACACCAATTACAACGCCGGATTCTTCTATTCAATTAGAGAACCCCAGAGGAAGATTAGAGAACCACAGCGGCTTCTTTGATCCTGATAATCTCTGTTTTTCTGGCGGGGACTTTGTCCAGTCTAGTCCTTTCACTCCAAAACAAAAAGACGCCGCGTGCGATTCCCATGTGGTATTTGGTTGGGTAGTTTCCTGTAACAAGACGACCACTTTGTCATTTCATTCTTCTTATCTTCTGCTACCTTTCGCAACAAATACGATTGATTTTTCTTTTCTTTATATCATTATTGTAATATCTTTGTATGTGCTTCTGTCTAAGAGTTATTGTGTAATCCCTGTTTGCTCGCTGAGGTCGGTGTCTGACTACGTGCTACGATTCAAAAAAATCACTAATACCAGTCAGGAAATTTATGTCACTTGAGATTTAGCAAAATGGGATCATTTAGGTAAAAAAGGGGTAAAATTAGAGCAAAAAGCAAAACACTCTAGCAGAAATTCTAATCCATATATTCAAATTATTTCTCTACACAGTACATTTACAGCTATGGTGAAGGTAATGAACTAGGATCTAAGAAATACTTACATTTACAGGAAAGTTATGGCCAGTCGAGTATTCTCTTATTCAAAATTTCACAAAATGCATAGGTATAATCAAAATTAGGCAGCTCTAAAGTGAAAACTATTGATCTCAAAACTGTATGTCTAGTTCATTGCCTTTACTACAGTTAAGACAACATATATACAAAATTTCAAGGAAATATATAGATAATGTTTTGAGATAACGTGTTTTGCGTAAGTGACTTTTGACGAAATATAAGTTTTCCATAAAAACGCGTTTAAAGTTTTAATTTTCATTAAAAATATATTTATTTAACTTCTTTTGAAATTTGTCACATTTGAAGGATATATCTTCTTTATTCAGAATCTTATCACATTTTTTCATTCTGAGAGCCCGTAATTTTTTTCTAGCGTTTTTTGTTCCTGCCAAAGACTGTCTATTAGAAGTGACGATTCTATGGTTATTGAGGTTAAGAAATTATTTGAATGTATATGTTGGCCGGGAACTGTTCCCAGTTCATGAAATACTCTTTTAAGACCATAAAATCAATCATTAAACAACAATTAAGCTATCGGTGTCCCAAAACGTGCATTTTGTAACTCTACAAACGTGCATTTGGGCAAAAATGTCCATAGTAGCTTGTCGAAACTCAAAATCTTATTCAAATTGACATGACTTGCAGACAGAGTGTATAATTAATCGAAATAAATAAAAAGCAAATTAATTTATACTTCAGAGTGCGGTGTATTGAGTATAACGAGGGAAAACAGCCAACTTACGGTTTCGTTTTCAGCTACCGTGCTTTATAAAAAATTCTATATCTCCGTTTCTATTCATCGTAAAAATAAAATAAACCCAGATTTAGAAAGCTAAATAAATGGGCTTTAAAGTAAAACCATAAAAAATTTTTGTGAATTTCGACCCAAAACCGTCTTTTAGACGTAGTCAGATACCTTAAAAATGCAAAAATATGTTTTCGTGAGCATTATTTGAGTAAGTCTAACATAAATTATTTGAATATTTTTTTCCATAGAATTCATAGTAAATTTCGTAAATTTAATTAAATTAATCTTTAGATACATTTCATAGTTTTCAAGAGTTATTGAATAAATATGTATACCAATCTCTGTTGCAGAGTATTATTAAAATTAGGACTAAAAAAACAATATATAATCAGAAGTTGGCGTGAAAATATTAACTACGATACATGCTTTTGATAACAATGGAATGTTTAATGGAACTTCAAAACTTTTTTGTACGATAACTGAAATATTTACATTTCTAATATAAAACTGTGAAGACATTATGGAAGTAAAAAAAAGAGATGGAAATTTAGATATAAAATGAAAGATGTCAGTTTTATATTATTTTACTGACTTAACCAATAACTGCTGTGTGCGGTCTCTCAGACCTCGCAGCATTTTCAAATCGTCGTTTTCACCCTTAAAAATTAAAAATGACCATACAATTTCTATTACATTACCTTCCTAAATCAGTCAGTCAAGGTCAAATTTCCAGTTCGCACTTCTAGCTTCATTATTTCTTTAGTTGCCATGTGTTTCCTTTTCAAGCGGTCTGGGAGACCGCTCACAGCAGATGCGTACCAGTTTTTGTGAGTGATAGACGCTATTTATCGGATGCTTGCTTTTCGCAAAATTGATAAATATTGCTTCAAATTTTACAAGAAAACGTCCCGTATTCCTCACTCAAAAGGAAATTGAAGATATTGGTAATAATTTTTTTTTATTTAGAATACTATGATTCTGAACAGTCATATTGTGTATTGAGAGCGAACGAAAACAGAATCTAGCTTTCTGGGGATAAATATGAGGAGTTTTCGAATGATTGTTTAAGAGATGATAATTTTTATGGAAAAAATCATTTTAAGTGGTATATAAAAAGGAACCAAATCGGGCTACACGTGCACCGAATCACAATGTTATTCTCCAGCTTCTTGGTCTGAAACATCCTGCAAAAATGGGCTCTAAAGCAGAACCCCAAGAATCTTGGATTTAATTATCGATGAATGTGTGATAAACTTAGTTGTGAAATGGATTAATGTAAAAATTAAGGAATGCAGAATGGAATTTTTTGAAATATATAAGCATCAATTGATGTATACTAATAGCCAGAGTGAAAGTGAGAAAAAAGAATTTGTAAAATCAAGTGGAAAAATTTGAAAAAAGAAAAACACGAAGTCTATGCCCAACTAGTTAGAAGAGGAAAATAGGTTACAAATGCATGAAATGAAAGGAGGCAAGGTGATTTCAGTGCCCTAGAAAATGTGTTTTGACTGTATTCTATCTTATGATTAATCCTTGTAGAAGAAAGGTAAAATAATCCGTATAATTATATTCGTTATACTAAAACTGTGGTATAATTGTCAGTAATACTTTCTAAGGGCATGAAAATAGTCATTCTTTTATATGATTTAAATTGATTAAAATTAGATTATTCATGTTTTAAAAAATTGATTTAAAGGAATTAGAATTGCATGAATATGCATAACTTATACATAACATTCTTTAAAAACGCATAAAAGTATCTGCTTTCATGCGTTTTTTAAAAAGCGGTCTGTGAGGCCGATAATTAAAGGTTTAGAATTGCATGATTATGCATAACTTATCCATAACGTTCCTTAAAAATGCATAAAAGTATCTGTTTTCATGCGTTTTTTAAAAAGCGGTCTGTGAGACCGATAATTAAAGGTTAGGCGTAGACTGTCGCGCGTATCTCTGAAATACAAATAGCATATTCGCACAGTTCTATTAACGCCTCGAGTTCCAAACTATGACTAATAGTTCATCGAAAGGAGCTGGAAGAATAGCCAAAGTTATGCTTTCATAGCGCTCTCTGGTAAAAAGATATAAGACAAAAGTCTTCTCTTGTGTATTTCTCACATACGCATGCCCGGTGGAAGGTTAAACATAGCGTAAGATGTTCAGATACAAATTGTTACAAACATGGATAGTCGCTTCCCAGCAATGTGAGTCTTATGGGTGGGAAGAGAGTTTTACAGGGGTAAGTATGAAATAGTGGCAGCAGCCGGGGCTGGGCTCCTGACCTTGGCGACGGAATATGGAATCTCAAAGTTGCTGGAATTTTCTCGATATCTCTATTAGGAGAGGAGATGCGCTTGAATGTACTTGATGATTCCATGTGAAGTCACGTCCGGCCGGGAAAGACTATATAAGGGGTGCGTTTTTATCACGAAGTGAGTGGATATTGATCGAATTTGAACGTGTTGATCGACTTTTATCGCCCTTGGAGTGCGAATGTCTTTCAAATCTCACTTTGGAGTTCTATCCGCTGTGGGAGCTGATAAGCTGTTAGACGTCGAGCGGTATTGAGTTGTGTGTGTCGATCGACTGGAAGGACTTTGGAGTTTCGTCTGCAGCCTGAGCTAGAAAGCTGGGGAGCTGAGCACTATTGAAAGTGCTGTTATTGTCGTTATTAGTAATTTGCTGACTTTTTGTGTTGCTAAATATCAAAGTACTGAAGTGTTATTACCTGTGAATTGTTGTCTGTTTACGTTGCTAATCTGTGCAAGATCTATTGTTTCCTGCTACCTGTGTTACGTGTTTGCCTGCATATTTATGAATAAACCTTCACTCTCCATTATCCTGAGTGTTGGACTTTTTGCACCATACACCCCCAGAACGATTTTTGTAACATATGTATGTTTGCATAACATGTGCTGTGCAGCTACGTTTGTCATATGGTAGAGCGTTGCATGATGAACTGACCCGTTGAAAGCCCTATATTCATGAATTAAATTTAATATTTGGTTCAATGAAACTATTTATTATAAAACAAAACTTGCTTGGGTTTAAACGATTAGGTAATAAAAGAAACCCATAAAATTACAAGAAATCAGAATATTAAGCTTCAAAAAATACAATTTTATAAAAAATGGATGCGAAATGTTACTGCGTTTTACTACGATTTTGAAGGGTATGATTTCCAACGTTTGGAGAAACAATAGTCAAGTCTTCCAGTGCCGAATCCGTGGAGGAGCTAGCGGGCTGCAGCCCCTCCGAGCTAAACCAAAATCTTTGATTTTATTTAAAATCTTTACAACTGTTTGTTCTTGATTTTCATTTTTTAAAATAAATAATATTATCGTGACAACATTGCTTTCTGGCTTGACAGGCTCGAAAATTTTGCAAATTTCTAGTCATTTCACTTGTACTTGTAGCATTGGCGCGGTCGAAGACATTTTTTGGCTAGTTATTTCATCTTATTTTTATTAAAGTATCGAAAGATTTGCTGTATTCTTTATGATCCGTATTGTCAGGTGAGGAAAGTCTGTAAAGTTAAAGTGTTTTGGTTTACATAAGCCATGAGGTTTGATATTCGTCACTACGATACAAAATTTTTATGACCTCAACCCCCCACCAGACATGAATCCTGGATTCGCCATTGCTTATCACCAAACTTGAATGAAATCAGTGACTGACTCAGAGAATTACGTAAAACAAGTTGATTCGAAGTTTCAAATGGTATTCGAATATTCCGCGGCGCTGTCTTTCCAAATCTCATTGAAATCCTTTAAAAATACGTCACGTACTTTACTACAAACTAGAATTTACTCGAAGCTTAAAGCGTAGCAGCACACTGCGAAACGAATTGGAATTCGAATTAAATGAAGAATTGGCAGATAGTCGTCGAGAGAAATACTAATGATCTTTACGAGCAATTCAAGCGACTTATTAAATATAACAAAAAAAAATGATTCATTGAGTGGCTTAATGCAGGGTACCACTTGCGCATATGTATTTTTGAAAATGAATTAAGAAATAATTGTTTATTAAATCTATATCTGGAACGAACCATATAGTGTTTTTAATAATATAATTACATATTAACAACCTACTAAACACAGTTGGAGTTTTTTTGTTAATATGCTGTGATAAATTTCTCTTCTATATACATTAATTGACATTTAACAAGTAATTATTTGCAAATAATTATTTTTCCCATCCACAAAATAGAAACATTTAATTGTAAGTTAATTTTTTTCTGCAAAGACACCTGAAATACTTCGGAATTTTCAGTTCACACATATCAAAATTCATCTGAGTCGTTGAGGTTTTGATTATCCAGTCCACATGCACGCGAATATACAAGTCAAAATGTCAAACTCTTGACAAATTTGATCCAAAATTGAATACACAACTACTTGCGTTTCTGATTTTTCCATCCACATACCCGTGAATATACAAGTCAGAATGTCGAACCTTTGACGAAATTGGACACGCATCTATTTGCGTTTCTAATTATCCCATCCACATACACGCGAATATACAAGCCAGAATGTCGAACCTTTGACGAAATTGGTCCGAATAGTATTTTTTAATGGTTTTGTGATTATGTGTTTTCGTTTTTAGTTATATATGCGTTTGCAAAATTTTTATAATTTTGTGTATTCTCTGTGTTCAACTTTTTATTTTCTAGCACATTAATTTTTTTTAATTAATCGTTGTGTCTTTTGTTCTTTGTTTGATTGTTGTTTATAGTGCTCTGTAAATGGGACATTCTCTGTAGTGTGTTTTTCTTTAAATAAATAAATAAATAAAAACGAGAAGAAATAAAGACTATTCAAACAGTATCTGAAGACAATCTTCAGTGTTTTTTTCATAGGAAGCAGTGGTCAGAAATAATAGATTTCAACAAAAGAAAGCCAGGAAAGGAATCCGCAAAAATGTTTTCCCAAACGGTGAACAGTCACAGATTCATTTAATACTTTTTGAAATTTCTCAACCAGATATATGGCTTCAAAGAATTTTTCATGATGAAACTATACATTAAAGGGGTTTCTTTTATTTACTCTCCCGAATGCGAAGTACATTAATAGCAAAAAATCCCCAAAAACACAACCTCGAGATTTTGACGAGTTTCCAGGATTTAAACATCCCTAATACCGAAAAAAATATTTTACGAAGTTACGGCTACCTTTAAACGCTAAAAGTCAACAACGCAACAACCTACACGGATGAAATTTTGGGTAAACTTGGAGTTTACGGTGTCGGCCTGCTTCTAGCCAATTCTTCTTGGCGCAATTTCATGCGCCGTCTCGAAATACTGTTTTGGATGTGCAGTACGCTTTTTATTGCTCTCTTGCGCATGCGTCACCTGAAAACGAGATATTGAGCACGCAAAGCCTGCGGCATTTCAAGTGTGTACCGGGCAAATTTTTTAACTTAAAAAAACATCAGCGGCTTCGCTTTCAGCATAGAGGAATAATCGTAGCTTCGCTTATTCATTGAGAAACGAAACACACGAAATAACATACACGGTACTGAACCGATATTCCATTAGGAGAATTCCAAACGAAGCTTTATTTAAATTCGAATTTATCGACCAATTGCATCGAAGAGTTAAACAAAACAGTCCAATCGAAACTTGGCGCAATACAGCCTGATAGGCAAAACACCTATAAAAGGATCAATTTGTGCGCATGCGCGCTTGTCACTTGTTAAAGACATCTAGACGCAACCAAAACAAATGCTCTCTCATCGCCGTTCTTGGCGGCAAAGATTTGGCGATCCTAAGAGGAACGAAGTAGGCGGGCACCGTAAACTCCAGGTTAACCAAATTTTGTCTGTGGTTATAACACCAAACATGTACAATTCTCCCAAATTTTGAATGAATTCTGTCAACGGCAAGTTTGTCTCTTTGTCCATTCGTGTGCAGGCGAGCACGATACTTGAAAAGTAAACGAAGGTAACAGATGAAACTATACATACGGTTTTATAACCAGACTTGTAGATCTATGTCGAATTGAGAACCAAATTCTCTAAAACAACGGTTCCCAACCTATGGGCCAAGGTCCACTTGTGGGCCCCGGATAGCGTATTAGTGGACCGTGGAAAATTAGTCAAGAAGGCAGGGGAGTTTCA
>BGPR01005369.1:0-85168 GCA_013235015.1 Araneus ventricosus
ACCAAACTTCTTTTATTACTATCATATTAATGTTTAAGTTAAAAAAAATATAGTATGACATTCACTGGAGGGTAAAATTAAAGAAACATTTATAAGACTTTTGAATTGCGTTGTTGATTGCGAATAAAAGTATTTTCTTCCTCTGAAATTTAAAAAAATTGAGATAAGTGGTGTTGCATGTTAACCAGGAACGGCGCTAGAATTTGCCCGACAGGGGAGCAAGACCTGCTGTAAGGGGGGGACAATTGTAATGGAATTGGTCTCAAATTTTCGCCAACTTATTATTTACCATCTACAGTTGAATACCCAGTACAAAAATTTTCCCCGACGGGATTCAAAATTTTTTCCCGGCGGGGGGACCATGCCCCCCGTTCCCCCCTCTGACGCTACCCCTGATGTTAAAGGACGAACTGTGAAACGAACTATGAACCAAATCCGTGACGTCGACTCCCTATACCGATTGGAAGGCATTTTTAATAACAAGTATTTTTGTTATTGTTATTTTTGAATATCTATTCTAAATAAGTGTGATTTTAATCACACTTTTAGTTTTCAAAGTCTTATTAAATGTATGTTAAGTGTTTTGAAAAAAAAATTAAATAAAAAATTGTCGTTTGTTTTCATCATACTTTCTGCAAAAGTTTGTGTCTTTACTTCTGCCCACTGTCAATATGGCGCCTGTAATGAAAACTGCTTTTAAAATAAATTTGGTGTTGCGTGTTAAAGGACAAATATTGGCACAAATATTCAAGCACGGAAGCCAACATCAACACACCACATTTCACTTATTCAGAATCCGCTTTCCAGTGAATCACAATTCCGATAATTTTCCATTCCGATCGCAGATGAATAAGGGGTCTATTCTGGTACCCCAGGTTGGGTTGGGAGACGTCACTTTTCCCGGCCGTTAACAACGGAAAAAATGACCCCCCCCCCCCCAAACCGGGGGTACAAGAATAGACCCCTAAGATACCCTATAGAGTTTGGCACTCTTAGTCAATATTCAATTTGAAGTGATGATAACTCGACCGAAATTTAATCTCAGATTTCTGGGTAGAAATCAATAATTTTCTATTGATTCTGTAAACTTGAGAATCACTATCGCCGAAAAGACAGCAGAACACAAAAACACTGATCATCATTCTTCACATTCATTCGAATCTCTCCTGCCTCATCTGACCATTTTGTCCGCTTTCTAAGTTATGCAAACTTCGATTTGCCATGATTTCAAATATGGTTAAGAATCGGTAACTGTAATGCAAAACTTTTATCTTCTTTTTTATACGGAGTGTCTACAACATCACCAGCATTTTATTAACAATTATAACAGCATTGAGTCTAGGACATCAAAGGAAACTAAAATTGGGTGGAGAAGGATTTGAAAGGAAATGGCAACAGCAGTTTCCCATTTTTGTGGAAACCGCTGTGGATGTCAAATATCGCAAGTTTCATGGATCTCAACTTCAAACACAGTCTAGCGGGTGTAAAATATCTTTGCCCACTTTAACACAGAAAAGAAAAATTGTTTCATGAAAGGTGTGAATTTTAGAAATGGTTATACAGTGAAACCTCTTCGAACGGCCACCCTGCATATGTACACCTCTAATGTACAATTTTCGTGGCACGATTTTCGGCCCATAGACTAATGTTAAAATTCTAGCAACGGCCACACCAACCTCTGAATGCCCTAGGGGGTTCACCATCCCATTTGGACAAACGTATGGGATTAGAGATTTGTCACTTGAAAAACGAACTTTGAAAATGGTTTTTCCGAGGAAGAATGCAAAAAACTTAAAACAGCTCACAAATTGTATCCTTTTTTCAAAAAAATGTGTGCAATTATTGTTAGTACTATTTTCTCTTAGATAAGTCTCAAATTGATTGTAAAAAAAAAAGAAATATGATTGACTTGTTTATATTATGTATTATAGCAATTATCTTGTAATTGTAACGAAACCTTCAGAAAGGCTTTTCAATTTTCTGGAACGAGGGTGGCTGCCTAGAGAGGTTTCACTTACTGTATATAGTTATTTGTCAGATATAAAAATAGATTATTGATGCTAAATTTTATACATTCCTCGTGTCAAAACTAATGGTGATGAAATTCGTGTGGTAAGCAATTAATGCGAGCTTTTAATATTGAAAATATTTCAAAAAACAAATTCTGGAGGTTTCATTTTTACTAAAATTTGAAAAAGGCCACTTTTTTTTTCCACCACGTATTTTCATTTCTTTGACATCTATAACTCCGCTTCTTGAAAGATTCAATCCACTGATTTTGCATGAGCTTGGCGAATCCATTTATTTATTAAGACCGTTGTAAACTATGAACCATTGTAATTTTCCTTATTATCTTTTTGTAATATGACAAAAGAAAAGAACGGAGGATCAGAGTTCAGCTTTAGTAAATGATAATTTACTAATATACATTATATCAGATTACAGTATTTACCTGTATTTGGAAATACTAAAAAAATTGAACAAAAGTTTTGCAGATATTTTTCTCCATAAATCGGTTTATTATATGGAAAGCATTCTAGAACCACACATATATTCATATCTTGATATAAATACCTGAGTTCTGAAATAAATGAATCGCATCCTATAGTAAAGATTTGACTTCTGTTGGCTATCCTAGCGGTGACGTGAGGGCTTTGTCGCACCTTGGTTTATGATATTTACGTTGTTTTGTATTGATGCAACTTTTATCTGCTAATTCGTGGCCATTAGTTTTATATTAAAATGTTGATTGGTATGAACACAAAAGCAACCTTAAATTATAAAAGATCGATAAGATAATATGTCGATGTTAAATATATAAACCCAGTCTGCTGTGGAAAAGGTTTAGTGCTCAATAGCGTCAAAATGCCAGCAACAGATAAATGATTGGTATTAATCTTCAAAAAATGAATGCTAAATATAATTTTTTAATTTCACAATTCCATAAAACATTTTCTGTAGTTGAAGGATGAAAAAACAGAGCTACAGAAACTTGGATTCTGGTACCACAAGCCATTAATCTGAATATCCCACATTAACCATGATACCTGGCAACCTGACAGGTCGCGGGAAGGTCGATTAGATTCAATCTCTCGGTTCATTAATGCACGCGGGCGTCCGATGATACCATCCTCTTGTCTATTACCGACGCGGATGTCCGACAGATACCATCCCTGAGCTCATTAATTGTCGCCGGGAGGTCCATACAGGATACCGCCTCTTTGTCATTAGTCGCTGGCGCCTGATAGATACCCTGTCTTCAATAACAGGCATTATCGAAGCTCTTATCGAGAACCACATTTTTTATTTTAACGGTTTATCCATGTGGAGACACGACGGTTTATTATCTTTATGAACGTATCAGAAAAAAAAAAAAAAAAAAAAAAAAAAAAAAAAAAAAAAAAAAAAAAAAAAAAAAAAAAATTAAAGGTAAATGATTTTATCCAAACATATAATAACAAATATTTCATCTCTTCATGAATTTATTCAGTCTCAGATGATATATCCAACAGTATCTAGCTATAAATGAGAAAACGCTAACAAGAAGTGATTATCAAACACTGTAATTTCAATTATTTACGAGTTGTAGAACTTGTTGGTCGCGTGGCGTCTGGATCTACAGAACATTGACTGAACGCGAGCACACATAGTGGCCTATAGTAGGTGTGAACATTTTCATTTCGCCCACTAGTTGTAGAGCGGAGGTTTCGCGACCACGTTTTTCTAGAAAAGTCCTGTATTTTGCTTTATTCTTAAATCCTTCTTTGCATAGCGACCATAGAAATTTTCTCGCGCATCGGTTCGAACCAGCTGGCATGATTGAAAACACAGGTGATCGACAAACAGCTACGAGGTAAGGTAGATGACTCCCCCATGGAGAACAACTTATTACTGTGGGATTGGTACCCGTCCTTCGTTCACTCTAGGATCTTCACTCTTGCTCGCCAAAGATGGAGATGAGGAGAACATTTGTTTGATGCTGTAAAGGGCAATATTTTTAACGAGTGGGAATGCGCTTGGAAATTGACGATTGTTACATACGTGTCTGATTGACTGTTTTATCGATCTTTGACATGAGGATGTCTTATCTACTTGCCCGGAGTACGTCTTGAAGTGCACAGGACATTCGTGGTAGAAAATTTGTTTTTGAATTTTTGCAAAACCAATTCCTAACATTGTAGATGAAAAGCTGTGTATCTAGTTTCCTGCCTATATATAAAACAAAGGTTAGTGACTGCTTTTTTAGCTAAAAAATCTCTCAGGACGTTTGAAATGCCCTGCATGCGTGCTACAAATCATCTCCTTTGTCAGCTGCGGCGCGCGAAGAATAAAAGAGGCACTGCCATTCAAATACAGTATTATGCAGAGCGTAAATGCTGGCAGAAAATTGAACAGGTGGGGCTACCGTAAATCCATTAACCCTTTCATGCCAACGCTTGCGTACAGTGGTAAAAACGGTTGTATCCTGAAAAACCGGTGATCTGTGCCGGAACGGTCGGACGGACTAGTAAAACAATTAAATGTACACCGTTAACCTGCGTTATACATGTCAATTCTCCATTAATAGACGCTTGGTGAGTTAACAAAGTACACGCGATCGCATATAATGCTATTTATCGCAGAGAAATTTTCCGAATCGTAGTATATGAGCAAGGATTAGCTGAGGCGTCAACTCATGTTTTATTAGTCTACTGCTTTTCAAACATACTGATTTAAACTCCTATGACGTTAATTTTCAGCATTAAAAGTTGTTATAAATATATGTTATATTTTTCACATGTCTGGATTATTTTCAAATTTTTATTCTACATCTTTTGATATTTTTTAAGGTATTCATTAAAATAGATTCAATCAATCTAATTCTTTTAGTCAGGCACAACTTGTCCGTTTGAGGATCCTTGTTACAAACCGCAATCCAAATTATTCTAGATTTAAAAGCATCTAAAGAGTGTTGTTTTTATTCCAATTTGTTCCTCAGCTGATCAAGTCCAGAGTCCGTCCGCCTGCAGAAAATGTAGGAACTAGGCAGGACTTTCGTAAAGGTCTCTTCTCCAACTCCATACATGAGCAGGATGGTCTGAGAAGATTTGTGTATTGCACGTCGAGACACACAGGAAAACCTTTGTTCCTTCTAGTACAGGGAGGCCATTGGCTGCTTCCCTGAGCTAAACCAAAATTTTATAATTTTAAAATCACCAGTCAATTGATCTTAATTTTATTTTAAAAAAATGTAATAAACATTGCTTTTCTGACTTGACAGGCCTGAAAATTTTCCTTTTTTCTTGTCATTCCACTTGCACTTGTAGCGTTGGCGGATTGAAATATTTTTGGCCAGTTATTCTATTGTATTTTTATTAAATTATTAAAGTATTAAGTTCTTTAATCTTATTGTCAGGAGAGAAAATCTGTATATTTAAAGTGTTTTTTGATAAGCTTTATGAGGTTTGAATTCGTCCACTGATACATTTATGACTCAGCCTCCAGACGCCTGAATCCTGATTCTGCCACTGGTCCCCATATGAAAGTGCGAGTAGTCCGCTATAACATGTTATGGTGGGTCTCTGCATTTCCCATCGCCCTCTTAGCTCTAGGGTGTTCCTAGGATGTTTTTGGTACCGTCTTGAATAGGTGGATCCTCCAGATCCTGTTGTTACCGGCCCTGACTTTCGAGAAAATTTCACATAAAGGAGACTTCTATTGTCAGCGGTTCAGGAGCCCTCCTTGGCCAAGTCAAGAAGATCTATGGGCAAGGATCCATGTAAATGGATCATTGTGAGAAAGTACATCCTTAGTTTATTCACAATGTCTCGTGAAAGAGAGGTGATATATCTTAAAAGGTTTTAAGAGTTCAAAATAAATTTAGAAGATTTTCTGTGTTCAATTATGAAAATAAGCCTAATGTTATTTTTGAATTTCCTTCACTTTGAAAACAAATTGTAACAAAAATAATTGATTACTCAACAGGTCCAAATACCTATCAAGTGACGCAAGCATCGGCACCAAATGCCTTTCGACATCGCTGCAGACCATCAGTTCTCCTGGCGCTCATTGTTCTACTGTTGCTATGTCTACCCTTTGTATTGCTTGCGTCTCTGCTGTTCTTCACGTTCAGAAGTCAACCCGACAGTCTGAACAATTCGAAGGCCGAGCCAGTCTGGCTCGGTGGCACGAATGGCACCAATGCCATTTTCCCATTTGAAAAAGACCTGTGGATGAATTCGTCGTCCATCGGCGCTTGCCCCAAAGGCTACTTTGCCTGTGAATTCCTCAAAATGCTCCTAAACGACAAAAGGTGTGATACAGTGATTTCGTTCTCGGACTGAAGATGAGCTGAACTGCGTGTGCGCTTTTCGAATCCCTCCGTCCAAGTTCTGCGACAAGTACCCCGGATGCTTTTGACGAGAGGACGAGTTTTGTTCATATTGCCCTCGAGGGGCGTTTAATTGTGACGGCAGTGCATTAACAAACTAAGTGTTGACGGACATGGATTGCAACAACCATATGGACGAAAACTTCTTTGCTTCAGGTAAATCGTGCGATTCAATATTGCCTTTGTGATTTCTCTGTAGAAATAACTCAAAATGGCTCCGCCAGAAAACAACTACAACCAACCAACCATCTGTAGAAATGTGGTCATGAAGAGGTTAGGGTTGGAACCTATCCGACATGTTAAATTTGCCATTTCGATGCACCGTTTCAATCTTGATTCAAGTTTGAAATTTTATCTAAGGGGCTGTCTAAATATTATGCAGTGATTTTTGACCCTCCCCTGTCAGACAAAATAAGCAAATGCAAAACCCCCCCTTATAATTCATGTAAGTATACTGCAACCCTCCCCCTGTTCTTTTACAAAACGTATAACAGTAATAATCTAATTTAAAAAAATTTTAGGACTTATTCAAATAAAAAACCCTAACTCGGCTTAAAATGGCAAAAAAATGTAAGTTTAATTTACTTAGTTTCAAGTTTAAGCTTACAAAAATCAAGTTTAATTTTCTTTTGCCAAATTTAACTTTTTTTTTCAAATTTAATTTTTTTAAATTAAATTATTTGTGCAAGTTACAAGAGATTTTCGGAAATAAAGTGATTTTAATGTCTTACGTAAGCATCACTCATACTCCCCCTCCCCCCTTGTCAGCAAAAATAAGCAAATCGCAAACCCCCTCCTTGGGTGCTTACGTAATATTTGAATGGTCCCCAAGTAAAGTGCACCTTTTATACTGAAAGTAGCTTTTGTAAAAAAACTAAATTTATTTTTTACAAGTTTTTTGTCTCAAAATAGGGCAAAATTTCAGTATGTCTAATTAAATATTTTGTAAATTTATAAAAAATTAACCAAAAGTTGCATTCAGTATAATGAGAAAGGTGTACTTGACTTGTATAATAAATTTCAAACATATTTCTATAACAGATTTTGAGAAAAGGTACATCGAAAATGGCCAAATTACATTGTCGGTTTTGACACAACAAAAATTGTGAAAAAAATAATTTTGAATTTAAAAAAAAATTAATTTCTGTATAATGAGAAATATGTACTTGTATAAAAAAATTAAAACCTTGAATCTATAAGAAATTTTGAGAAAATGTGCATCGAAATGGCAAATTTGACATTTTCAGAATAGGGGTTCTAACAGCCCTTAAATCCTTCCGAGGACGGCCGCGTGACAGTCATTCCCAATTGGTTAAAGAAAGCATATAACGTCATGCCACGTTTCTACAGAGCGCAGGGGTATGAAGTGGCGTTTTGTAGAAATGTGGTGTACCTTCTGAAGAGGTTAAACCCTTCCTGAGGCCGTGAGAACATACTTCCCACCAAATTCATCAAATTTAAATGCATTTTTTAAGGTTGGCGTAAGTTCTCGCCAAATGTTTCGACGAAGCAAAAACCTAAATATTCCAATTTCTTATCTTAAACCATAACGAAGCGCCTTGACTTGGTAATTAATAAAATTAATTAACAAAAATTGTCATCCAATAAGCTAAATGAATTTCTTTTCTTAAATTGATCTCAATGCCAAAGTTATTTTATTATACCACTATTAAAAAAAAAAGGCTTTATAAAGGGTTAAACCCTTTCAGGATTTTGCTGATTATAGGAAGTTGTTTAGCCGTGAAAATACGAATTTTCTTCCTTCGAACGAGATTATTGGGAATTCATTATGAAAATTTGTTGACATTTTGGAGCTTCCTGTTGCAACAATTGAGAAGTAAAGTGGATTTTTTTATACTTAAATTAGTTTTAGTAGTACTTATACATGCAAGTTTACAATGTATTACCTAGAGGGAAAGTGTACCCTGTCCGAAATGACAGATTTTCCAAAATAGTGACAATGCACATATTCTCCTATATTATAGTTCCTACACTTCCATGTTTCATCCATGTTTTATGCTTTACACTGATGTCTCCGAGGTTACTGTCTCTTTCTTTACAAGAGTACGCATGCATTATCAAATCAATAGTCATAGTCAGTCCTTCGCAGGGTTGTTTAGATGTGTTTTGTCTGTAGAGTACATGCAACGCTTAATATCAATTTATATTTTAGGTTATCTCCAAATGGCGGTTTCAATGAAACTCATGAACCCGATCCTGTATCTACAAGTAACGTTGAAACTAGACGAAATGGCTTTCTTCTGAGGAATAAGAACGGCATATGGTACCCTATGTGCGCAAATCCTTACGACAATATGCAAAATCAACTGGCTTCTTTTGCATGTGTTAGCATCACTGCCAATCCTTTAGCCAGCAGTACGCACCAGTTCCGAAGATTTGGCTTTCTTCCGCAGAGAGGATCCGAGAGTTATATCTATCACTATCAAGGCAAGTTTGTCCAGTGGCGTGGGTGTCTGACGGCAAGTGGAATATATATTGCTTGTAATGATGCCAAATGTGGACTAAATCCCCACCATTTATTACCGAAAAGGCCAATGGCTAGAATAGTTGGCGGTGAAAATTCTCAGCCAGGGAATTGGCCATGGCACGCTGCGGTGTATAAGAATGGCACTTATGCCTGTGGCGCTACCGTCATTAACAATCATTGGCTGTTATCTGCAGCTCATTGCTTCCTTGACCACAGGCACACCTATTACGAAGCAACACTGGGCATGTTGAGGCGAAGATCCTTCACTCCTCACCAGAAAACTTACAGGATAGACAAGGTGGTTCCACACCCGAAATTCAACATCGTCACTCTAGAATACGACATCGCAATGTTAAGAACAGCCGAGGAAGTAGGGTTCGATTTCTGGGTTCGAGCCATCTGCTTGCCCAACCCTATGTGGGTGGAGACTTCGGGTTCGTTCTGCACTGCCATCGGATGGGGAGATACTGGTGAAACAAAGGGGGATTCTGACGATTTGCAGGAAGTGCACGTTCCACTCACGAAGGCCTGCAAACGGAATCATGACAGGTGGCTTTGTGCTGGGTTTAAAGAAGGTGGGCGTGACGCATGCCAAGGCGACAGTGGAGGACCCCTAATGTGTCTGTTTGGAGATGGCCTGTCCTGGTACATTGCTGGAATCATCAGTGGTGGAAATGGGTGTGCCAGGCCCCATACTCCTGGTATGTACACAAGAGTGGTATATTTCCTGGACTGGATAAACCAGATAATGAGATTTCGAAATAGTGACGATGTCCCACCCTTGTCGTTGTGTCCTGGTTTGAGATGTGCCACCCTTGGAGGCGGCAATTGTCTGGACCAAAAACGAGTGTGTGATAATCATGTGGATTGTTATGATGCCCTTGATGAAGTAAACTGTACGAGGGCGAAGCCTTAAATCTTTTTCCTATCTTATGGGCTTCTGATGCGAAAGTAAATGGTGAAATGGTTTTAAAAAATTCACTCTCGTAACCCATTTGATTCGTTTCAGTTGGGTCTGAAACGAATTCAGCTCACATCTTGAAAGAATGTGAACATAATTCTTTTTAAGCAATTTTATTTCTGTAGAAGAGAGTTCAAAGAGTTTTTTCGCTTTTAGAATTTTTAAAAAATTCCTTTGCTTTAGTTTCATGATTCAGAACTGTGCATTGAAACGCTATCGAAGCTCATTTACGCTAATTCTTGATGTCAAAATCGTGTTCGAACACCTATTCCCATGTTTTAAATGATAAATTATTCGTGTTTTAAATAATAAATCATTGTTTTTAGTAAAGCCTTTTGATGCTTACAAAATATGCAGTTATTTCAATTTACAACTTTGTTTTTGTACTGTTTACTTTAGATATGTTATTGATTAAATTTAAAGGAAACAAACGAAAAATATTCTAGTAGGAAATACTGTAAAACAATTACTTGTATATAAAATGACATTTTCAAACTAGAAAACAAATAATATTTTACTAATATTTAGTTTTCAGCATGATCACTTTCTTGAACATACTTTCTTCAGTTAATTAGAACCGAATAAAATATTTAAAAAGAATATTCTATTTTTGTCTTGCTTTTAGTCGAGTCTTGTAAACTTTTGTTTAACCAGGTTGCAATAAAATTGATGTGGGCACTACAAAAAATTTCTTTTCAACCCCTTATTGTTTCAAATAGAATACAAGTGTAGCAATTGAATCCTACCCCAAGACACACGCTGCATGTGATATGGATTTTTATCGCAGTCTCTTTTTATTGACCCCCTCCCCCGATTTCACTGACACCCTGGGGCCGGATCGCATATTTACAAACCCTACCCTGACAGAACTGAGGCAAGAGATCGGCCAATACCATTGGCTACGAGGGGCAGTGACGTCGTTTTCATCTCTCGCACGTAGGGTACGGCAATCATAACAAAACAAGTGTCGTCCTACTTTTCTTTGTTTTCCCACAGTTGGGCACAGAAAACATTCTTCCGTGGGTTGTAATATTTTTAAAAATGAAATTATTTTTTAAAATATCATAAAAAATAAAACATCCCACACTGTAAGAAATTATACTAATGAAAAGTATACGCACGAGAGCAAAGACCGACGTCATCGGCTTTCGGCGAAGCGAGCCAATCATATTGTCCGATTTCCTGCCTCAGTTCTATCAGGGTTGGGTTTGTAAATATGCGGCCGGATCACCAAACACACAAAGTGGGCAATTGCCCAGGGACCCCGACGCCTTGAGATGTTGACTTGAAAACGTCTTTCCGCTCGTTACAGTGACAGTCGGTCGAACTTTCTTGTGTGACAAAATACCGTCAGATTTGAATCGCTAATAACTACGAGACTAATAACGCGAAAAGAATGGTTGATCCCACAACGGATAGATCATATCTGTGAGAGTTTGTCGCATAGTGTTTGTTTTGTCTGTGACGTCATCGCACCAGTGTAGGCGCATGCGGGTGATTGTTATAAATTAGCTTTATGTAAGGTTATAAATAAGTGTAGCTTGGAATCGCGTGTATCTAGGAGGCTGATTCTGGTGTCTTTTTAAAGAGCTTTAGGATTATTAGTAGGAACCAAAGCGAGACAATAAAAATATTTATCAGAATACTTGTATTAAATTGAAAATTTCAAACTCCGCATGTGTTTTGATTATAACATGCAGAGTTTTCTTTCGAATTGTACGAAACTTGATGAATACTTGACAATACGTAAAAGAAACATTGTATTAAAATTTTAATTCATTAATTTGAATATTACTGGAAATATGAGCATTTGTAGTAAATGTTTTACTGCGCATACGCGAAATATAATTCTATATACTGTCAACAGATGTCGCCATTAAAAGCTACTTTAAATAAAACGTAAGAAAGGCGCAATTCGGGTCCGCGCCGATTCTTCGTGAAAACGTGGGGATAAAATCATAAAACGAGTGTTTCATATTAATATGTAATTTAATTATGAATCTCTTTAATGCAATATTTACACAGATGGTGAGACATAATGGTTACAGAATAGATAAATCACAAGCTTATCGCAAGTAGAAAAGGTCTGTGGTAGCTTGTGATTTATCTATTCTGTAACAATTATACTACTGAGTAAATATTGTATTAAAGAGATTCATAATTAAATTACATATTATTACGAAACACTTGTTTGATGATTTTATTCGGACGTTTTCACGAAAAAATCGACGGCGCGGACGAACTGCGCCTTATGTTTTTTTTTGTTCTTTATTTAGAAGGTAATTTAGTGCTTTCATATAATTTACGAGAACCGTGCACTAGAGTTTATTCAAATTAAAATCGTGTATCGCTGATATTGCAGAACATTATTCATATGATTTTTTTTCATGTTTTCAAATTCGCTTGCAGATTCAGTTTGTTTTGTACTTGGAATGGCTGCGAGTTGCAATCCCAACAAACTTTGTAATAAAGTATTTAAATTGGGTAAAAAAAAAGTTTCGGAATTTTCCATTTTTATAAAAAATAAAATTTAAATTTTATACTTTTCAAATCTTTTATTTGCAAGGCACTGAAATCTACTCTACTGAAGGTGGCCCTCAATTAAATATTTTAGTACTTCAGTTTATCTTAATATTTGTTGCTTTAAAACTGAATATGTTGAGATTTAATGAAAATCAACAAAAATAGTTGGTTTCGGAACTTTGGGAGGGGAACCCCGAAGCTTGCATTGCCTATAGGCTCTTACGGGACTTAATCCGGCCCTTAGACAGAATTGGACAAATAAACTTTTGGTTAGATAATTTGAAAACGGCTTTTAAATCTGATTATCGGTGTAGTAACTACATTCTAGTAAGGATCCTTTGGAAGATAATATCCGTTTGAACTGTGCACCGGTCAAGGGGTCTATTCTGGTACCCCCGGTTGGGTTGGGTTCCGCACGTCAATAGCCCAACCGGGGGTACCAGAACAGACCCCAAGTCTTAGGAGACCCGTTTACTGAATGGACCTAATGCACCGTTTGGGTTCGAGAGTATAGAAAAACAGCTATGGCGTTATAAACAAAGCGATCGGCCTATAAGTGACTCGGAAATAAAAACAGTTCTGAGTCGGCTGTTTAAGGGGTCTATTCTGGTACCCCCGGTTGGGTTGGGAGACGTCACTTTTCCCGTTGTTAACGTGCAGGGGAAAAGTGACGTCCTCAACAACTCCGAAACCTAGAAATCAAACCCGTAAGACTGACCGCTGGCTGCCGCCGGCAGGTCACGTGTCGGAGGATGTGACGTCACATGCATGAGGTCCATTGCATCACATTCTAATGGTTATTGATGGTTTGGTAAGCAAACAAAGCGCCCAAGAAATTCATGCATGCCACGAATTGTGAAGCGGGATCCGATTTCTAAATGCAGAAAGGGCTATTGCAAATTCAAGGGGGTGATATGGGTGAATCAACTGCGCGCTGTTGGTGACGATATTTAAACCCTCCGACTGCATATCCCGCGATTTCCGCTGGTTGGGAGTTCGTCTGAGTCAGGTATCTTAAATCCCGCGTTATGGTTCCTCTTACTCTGAAAGGACATAGTTCACCAATAGAATATACAAACTAAATAAGGACTGCCAAGGCACAAGGATTACCAACGCCATCAATGCATCTACTGAAATTTTATTATAAAAATCTTAACACAGGCGCCTCAATCCCATGACGAACGCAAGTCGAATCTGATTGGTTTGTCAGCTCACATGACCTTCTGATTGCGCAAGCGCACGCGATGCCTTCGGCATCTGAAGTGGGTACCGGGCAAATTGTTTAAATTTAAAAAACATCAGCGGCTTCGCTTTCAGCAAAGTGGGAACCTCGTAGCTTCGCTTTTTCATTGAAAACGTAAAGCGTCATAAGCTTGTAATTGAAAAAACTGCGCACATTCAAAATCAAAAAAGTTACTGGAATATTGGCGAGAAATCCATGTGACCGATGACATGATCCGATTAGCCAATCAGATTCGACTTGCGTAAAAGTAGTATCATGAGATTGAGCCGCTTTGATCTTAACTAGTAAGAAAGTTCAACGTGTTGCCATTCGAAGACCAGACAGCCGCAAAAAACCACGTCAATAAGTTCCAAATCTGACAGACGCTCGCGGCACAATGGCAAAATGATTCGAACTTGGCGGCATGGTTTTGCTTATCCTGCGACTTCTTCGTGTACTTTGGAGCAGAGATCACTTTTTCCGCACGTTAACAAACGGAAAAGTGAATGTCTCCCCACCGTGGGGTGCACCAGAATAACCCCTTATTTAGAATTTTGAATCATATTACAGTAATCAAGGCCTTGCATGTAAATAACAATTAGGTTGGTTCAACGGTATTTGAATCTTTTAAAACGTTGCACCTAAATAGTAATTTTTGAAAAATTACGCAGTCGGAGGGTTAATAAGGGAAGAGAGAACATTCATGTCGAGGATTATACGGATCAACTAATCCAGTCGTACAGTGGTGGATTTTGTCACAGCTAAAAACTCTTTGAGGCCTCCATCCCCTTACAAATGTCGGAAAATCGCCTCGGTTTGGTACTTCGATGTACGCAGTGGCGGCTCGTGAACTCAGAAACGAGGGAGTCTATTCTCGTACCCCCGGTTGGGGGGGGGGGGGGGGGGGGGGAGGGGGGGGTGGTTGGGGGGTAAAATAAAAAGGACCGCCCCCCCCCCCCGGCCGCCACAAAACACCCCAAAAAAAAAATTTTTTATAAAAATTCATTATGCTTCGTTCAGTTACGTATTGCTCTAAGTACGATATGGTATGCGACTTACTAGAATGGTTTTACTGAATGTGGTTTTTTTGTTTTATTTAGTTACAAGTTTCGCCTTAAATTCGCTGATAATATCATTACAATTTAGTTTTTTGGATTCGATAGATAAAATGGTTGGTATTGACTAATACTACATCTCAAGTAATTTATTATTATTATTTTTTAATCTTGGCAAAGTTCTTTCTGCAGATGCGACGATAATAAACGTAGTTTTCAAAAAAATGTGTATTCGTTTTTCTTCAGACTGAGGAGGTCTAAAAATATAAAGATCACGAAATATTTTTTTTTACAATTGCAATACTTCCTATTTTTGCCCATTTCTTATACGATAACCTAACTTAAATCTGTATCTGATGTACTAAACTGACGTCTAAGTCCCCGCTTTGGCATCTCAGCCAATTTCAACCATTAACCAATTAATCATACATAATTATTAATCTAAGTATCAGAAAATTTCAAGGAGGTAAAACAGAAAATTTTCGAAAAGATTTTGAATTTTGGCACTGAATTTAAAGCCAAATTAGAAATTTAAAATCTTTGGAGAACAATCAATTTCATTTGATTGGTTGATTCACCAAAAGAATCCTTAAAGGGATTTTAAATGACACCATTATGGTACCAGGAGATTTGAAGGCAATATTTAATGAAATTAGGATGAATAAATTTACAAATATGTTTGACAATGTTTAGGAATCTAAATGAGTGTACCATCTTTTTGAAATATAATGAAACCCTGGCAAAGTATGTTGCATAGATTTTGGCTCTAGATTCTCGAAGAACAGGAGCTGTACCTCTATGCGGAAAACCACTGAATATAAATTACTTTCTTCTTGCACTATTCAGAGAAGTAAACCAATACCTTTCTGCAGAAGATTTCTGTTTTCAACTTTAAGTTACGTCTGACATACTGTAAACTGTTTTCAATATCGTTTGTGCTTTATTCGGTGTATTATTTGATGATGAAGTGCTGGCGCAAATAAATAAACGTGCCAAAATGGCCGAACACTGTCACTTCTGAAAAATAAACAAAAAACAAGAATACTTTTAAGTGCATAAAACATAGTAGAGCTTTTAGCAGGAAAACTGTAGACAAATCTTACTTAGTCATTTTCCTTTCAGGCTGTGATGCTGCCATCTATGTAACTATTACTAATGAATTGTGTAACATGGTGAATAAAAGACCTACATAGATTTCAGCTATCCCTCAGCTATAAATAATGCTTAGACTAAATTGTTCATAAACAACTTTGTAAATAAACTAACGGATTTATGATTGGATATTTCTTTTCTTTAATTTTGTGCATATATTTATCATAAAATTTCAAATCCGATATAAAAATTCTCTCATTCCTTACAGAAGTTAATAATTTAGGCCTATAGTTCTGTATTTAAGTATGTGAAGTCATTATTGTGTTCAGTTATTTGAATGAATAAATGCTGATCTTTACTTTATCAGAGGATTCTTTACTTCTTGGAAAATACACGGCACTTTTTTCAGGAATCGCTGGAGTTAGAATATTTATTTTCAGCTTTAAATTTCAAGAATTTAAATTTTTTTGTATAAGAAATGAGCAATTAAATAAAACACAGATGTGATAAGCAAGATTTAAAACATTTTAAGGAGAGGATAAAAAACAAATGACATGGGGTGAGAATTCAGGGGGAATTTCAGCCAAAAGAAATTAAGGAGCAAAGGGAGACTTGTTGACTGTAAAAGGCTCTAGGCAGAAGGCAGGGACGAACCGACTAACGGATGCAAGACAGTGACAAGCCACCTGTACCAGTGGGGATCTGTTCTTGGAAGCATCTAAGTGACAGTACAGTAGGAAGAAGGAGAGGTAGTATTTCTTTATATAAGAGGGTAACATGCAACTTGTGGATGTTACAACGGGGAGAAAGGAGGAGACATCTCAACAGAAAGAAGAAACGTGCTGTAAATACAAATTCTTAATTTTGAAAGTAGACCTTTTCGCTATCAAAACCACCAGTAAAAGAAAGTAATATTTTGCAGGTGTTAATTCAACTAATGTGGAAACAAAAAAAATGTATTACGAACAATTAAAGTATAGAAAATCAAATAAAATATTACTTCGGACGCTTACAAAATGAAGCATATCTTTTACCAAAAAGAATTCAGAAATTAATGTTGCGTTTTCGCAACATCAGTGTTAATGGGTTAAGACAAAGAATCTACATTTACGTACCGACAGAGGTTTTAATTACTTAAAAATTTACTGTTCTTCAAAATTTATTTGGTCAGGTATATCTTGTTATTCTACTTTTTTCTAACCTTATCAATGATCGGAGGTTAAGAACCAGCTGGCACAGGCATGTGAGGATAGAACTCAGTCAGGCGAAGTTTATTTTAATCAAGTTGTCGGAACGTTTTGTAAAATTTCAGCTCAGCGGTTTTACCCTTAACCTCTTTGTTGGCACAGGAAATCGACTGGATACAGACCTTAATTCTAGAGTTGTGTTTTTTCGAACTCCGAGGGTGTAAAACGTAGGAGATTCGTCAAAATCTGGGGATTCGAATGTTTTTTTTGACGATTACAATCACCAGCTACAATACTTCGTTACGAGAAAGTAAAAGAACCACCCAGCATTATTTCGCCGTCGATCATCGCATATTCGACAAATTTGGCTTCAATGTTTTCTCGTTTTACTTTTCCTTCTTCATGTTATTTGATAGGGGGTGTCTTTTTATGCGAAAAATAATGCTTCGAATGAATTCATTGATTATGATTTTCCAGGAAAATTTCAACGACGATAGTTATTCCAGGGGTTGCTTGGTTGTTGGGATTTGGTAGCACAACAATGATATGGTTTACTGCATATCAAGAGGGAAAAGAAATTAAGTGGACTCACTGCGACGAATACAAAGGGAAAGAAAGAAAAACGTATGCCATTTGTCATACTTATCTCTACTAATAAATCAGATAAATGCCAATCCACAGAGGAAACCTCTTGGTCGCTGAGGAGCTACCAAATTCAGCTCAAACATGATTTAGGATAGGAATGTGCAAGTCAGGTCAGATTTTTCAGTTTCTAGGAGATTTTCACAGTAAAATTAAATCGGCATTTCGACATTAAAGAGGAAACAGTGTTTTGCAAATGTTTTCAGGATTTTTTTTTTTTTGCTTAAGTGTAATCAGACGTGAATATAAATACGAGGGGCAGAATAGAACATAACGTAGTACACTTTTTTAATATCCTTGCTTTTCTTAGCTGAAAAGTCTTAAGGAATTACTCCAATTTTACAGAAAATTTTAAGTGGTAACGAAAGGGTATGAGTTTTGTCGGTATATGTGTCACCATTTTTTATATTGCAAAGAGATCATGTGAAGTTTGGCTGGAATTGTGTGTAATACAGTAATTATAGTTGAATAGCTGGTATGAACAAGGTGATTCTCATTAAACTCTCCATCCAAAGTCCCTCCCCGTGTGGATAAAAAGATTCTGAACCTACTGTAACCCATAGATCCAATGACTATCAGAAGGTTTTTCATTTGTAGATTACTAGTGATTGTAAAATATTTAGGTAAAGAATCATATTCAAAGAGATGCATTGAATTTTTCCACTCATAGCTCAAGGACCAGAAGTGACGTAATCCTTCCCTCATGCACAAAAAGATTGCTGGCAAGTACGCATGCATGGAGAATCGAATTAAAACAATTAAATAGAGGAAATACATCCAATATAGAAATAGTAAAAAAGATCATCTTAGATGCATAATTCAAAGTTCTAAGTTTCAGTTCATTAAATTTCAGAGAGGGTAGTAAACAGGTGCAGTTTTCAGCTGCTTATGCTCAAATATTAGTTTGAAATTGTTGTACAATTTGAAATGCCTTTAATTTTGATAAGGTATAGAACAAAAAGATTTTTTGAAATAAAAAAAAGTAATACACTTTATAATTCGTGGCAATGTTAGATAGTCTTTGCGTATCATATCCATATGCAATCCATTGTAAATTTGATATAAAACTTATTTATAAAAGCGAAAAAGCTATTTCAATTCTTTTTTTTAATTTGATGTTATCTGTTTCGCTCTTATTAATTGAGTTTGTTGAAACTGGTAAGCATGCATAATTTAGAAACAGAGCGCAAAAGTTTGATAGGCCGAGAATAAGAAAATCGCGTAGCGCATTAAATTTAATATCAGAGTAAAGGTCGAATCTTTTTTGCCAAAGCCAATCGCAGGCCGCATCCTGCCCCAGGCGAAGACATCCTCCGACACGGCAGCCTGCCGGGTAACCGAAGTCAGTCTTAAACAGCTGACTCAGAACTGCTTTTATTTCAGGTCGCTTATGGGCCCAATCGTTTTGTTTATTCCTCCCTTTTCTATACTCTCGGGCAAGGTGCATAAGGTCAATTAGCCACGTCATCTCGAAGAAGGGACATCCTATCAAGAACTTAAAAAAGAAGAAGGGACACTCCGAAAATTTGGCAGTTTGCCAAAATATGGTCTAGCGAAGGCTTCTGTGAAGCAAACATTTGATCTCGCCAGGTCCTATTGTGCAGCAGGGGATTTGATTTGTTTTCGATGCTTAGCGGCGTGGTTCTAACTTTGGTTGAAAAAAAAGATATGGAGGCCTTTCTATGAGGGTGCCACTTTTTTCTTCTCTTGACCGAATTGGATCAGCAATTTTAGTCCATCTCCTGATGACAATTTTATAATTTTAAGATTCAAACGAATTTTTTGGATTGAATATTTTTTTTAAACTAGGGATAACGCAGCCTTTGTTGCTAAAATCTACACCTCGTATCTCGGAGGATACAATTCAAGAATCAAGTCAACTTTGGTTAACTTGCAGCAGATTTTTTTGGCGTCTTTGATTATTCTAGCAGCTTGCTTCCTAGGTCTGAAATAGAATTCATCATGGATTATGACAGATGTATTTCTACTCATGCAAAATCGCAGGAGTTGAAATACAATTTGCGTCGCGTTTACCAAACTTCTTTTATTACTATCACATATTAATGTTTAAGTTAAAAAAAAAATATAGTATGACATTCACTGGCGGGTAAAATTAAAGAAACATTTATGAGACTTTTGATTGCATTGTTGATTAAAGGGAATAAAGTATTTTCTACTCTGAAATTTAAAAAAAAATTGAATAAGCGGTGCTACTTACAACCAGGGTGGCGCTGAATTTGCCCGACAGGAGCACGACCTGCTGCAGGACAATTAGCATGGGTGGTCTCAAATTTCGCCAACTTAATGCCTACAACTACAGTTGGGCCAGTACAAAAAATTTTCCCGACAGGATTCAAAATTTTTCCAGCGGGGGGGACCATGCCCCCCGGTCCCCGTCTAGCGCCACCCTGATGTAAAGAGACGAACTGTGAAACAGACTATAAGAACCAAATCCGTGACGTCGACTCCATACCGATTGTATAGTAGGAAGGCATTTTTTAATAACAAATAAGTATTTTTGTTATTGTTATTTTTAAATTTCTATTCTAGAAATAAGTGTGATTTCAATCACAATTTCAAAGTCTTATTAAATGTATTAAGTGTTTTGAAAAAAAATTAAATGGTGGTTTGTTTTTCATCATACTTTCTGCAAAAGTTTGTGTCTTTACTTCTACTGTTCAATACTTAAGCACCCATAATAGTAATACTTTTAAATAATTTGGTGTTGCATGTTAAAGGATAAAATATTGGCACAAATATTCCCATCAAGCACGGAAGCCAACATCAACACACCACATTTGCTTAGTCCCTTTCCAGTGAATCACCGTTCCGATAATTTTCCGTTCCGACTGCAAGGTGTATGAGATTACATTCTGGGTACCCCTGGGTTGGGTTGGGGAGATAATACTTTTTCCGTTTTTTAAGGCCGGGAAAAAGTGACGTCTCTAACAACTCAGTATAGACAAATCTAGGTTTGGCACTCTTAGTCTATATTCAATTTAAGTGATCATGCTCGACGAATTTAAATCTCAGATTTCTGGGTCGAAATTATTATTTTCTATTAATTCTGTAAACTTGACAATCACTCATGGCGAAAGACAGCAGAACACAAAAGCACTGATAATCTTTCTTTACAATTCAGATCTTTCCTGCCTCACCTTACCACATTTTGTCCGCTTTCTAAGTTATACAAACTTCGGAATTTGATATGATTTTAAATATATAATTTAAGAAATCAGTAACTATGTGCAACTTACTTTTATCTTCTTCTTTTTTTAACTCCAGCAGACTTCTGGGTAAATCATTAATTTTCTATTAATTCTGTAAAGCAATCACAATCTTCGAAAAGACAGCCAGAACACAAAAACACTGATCATCAAATTCTTTACATTCATTCCGATCTTTCCTGCCTCATCTGACCATTTTGTCCTTTCTAAATTGTACAAAACTTCGATTTGTATGATTTTCAAATATAGTTAAAGAAATCGGTAACTTTGTAATGCAACACTTTTATCTTCTTTTTTTTAACTCAGACTTCTGGGTAAATCATGATAATTGATTAATTTTCTATTAATTCTGTAAACTGCGACAATCACACTATCATGAAAAAGACAGCCAGAACACAAAAACACTGATAAATCATTCTTTACATTCATTTCAGATCTTTTCCTGCCTCATCTGACCATTGTCCGCTTTCTAAGTAAGCAAACTTCGATTTGCCATCATTTTCAAATGTGATTTAAGAATCATTGGCACAATATTACTTTATACTTTTTTAACAGACTTCTGGTGAAATCCATTAATTTCTGTGTATTCTGTAAACTTGACAATCCTATCCTTCGAAAAGACAGCAGAACACAAAAACACTGATAAATATTCTTTACATTCATCTTTTCTCATCTGTGACCATTATGTCCACTTACAATATTTAAACTTCGATTTGCCATCATTTAAAATGTAGTTAGAATCGGTAACTGTAATGCAACACTTTTATCTTCTTTTTTAACTCAGACTTCTGGGTAGAAATCATTAATTTTCTATTAATTCTGTAAACAGAGGCAATCTCATGAAGACAGCCAGAACACAAAACTTTTTGTCAATCATTTCTTTACATTCATTTCGAATCTTTCCACTCATCGACCAAATTATGTCCTTTTCTAGTAATGCAAACTTCGATTTATCATTTCAATGTGGTTAAGAATCCAGTAACTGTAATGCAACGCTTATCTTCTTTTTTTTTATGCAGATGTCTACAACCTCACCAGCATTTTAATTATAACAGCATTGAATTCGACATCAAGGAAACTAAAATTGGGTGGAAAGAGTTTGAAAGGAAATAAGCAGCAGCAGTTTCCCATTTGTGGGAAGCCGCTGCGGATTATCAAATATCCATAGAAGTTTATGAATCTCAACTTCAAACAGCAAATGGAAGGTAAATATCTTTATCTTAATTTTGCATCACGGAAAAAATTGTTTCATGAAGGTGTGAAATTTCAGAAATATATATATATGATGACTATCGAGATATAAGAAAGCCAGATTACGATACCCTCTTTAAATTTCAATATGTTAATTCCTCGTGTCAAAACTTTTTACACAGTGATGAATACAAAAGTAAATTAAATACGGGGTTTAAATATTGAAAATATTTCTAAAAACAAGTCTAGATGCTTATTTTTTACTACAATTCTGAAACTAACTTACTTTTTTTTTTCCGAAATACCGCAGTTTCATTTCTTGACATCCTGTATCCGCTTCTCTTGGGAAAGATTCGAATCCACTGATTTTGCATATTTAAAGGAATCCATTTATTATTACACTGTGTGTTGTAACTAAAGCCAGTCATTTATGATTTTTTTCCCTTATTATCTTTTTTTTGTAGTATAAAAGAAAGAAATTCGACGATTTTGAATATTCGGCGCAATAAGAATTTACTGATATGCAGTTATATCGATTGCGTCTTCATTATTACAAGCGTATTGGAAGTATAAAGAAAATTCAGTGTTTTGCGGATTTTTTTCCATAAACCAGTTTATAGGAAAGGACAGGCCCATGTCGTATATTGTTCATATTCAGATATGGCTTTTAAGCCTGAAATCATTTTGAATCTCGTATAATAAAGATTTGACTTCCTTATTAACATTCCAGCAGGCGGATGCGAGAGTACCCCACGTCGTGTATCTTATTACATATTTGTCATGTTTTAAAAGCAGATGCAACTTTTATTCATAATCTGTATTTATTAGCTTTATATTAAGCAAGGATTATATGAATAACACCTAATTATAAAGATCGATATAAGTATGTAATACATTCGCAATATATAACATCAACAGGCCCCGCTAAAGGCTCAATACTTTTAAATACAAAGCTATTTAGTAGAAGATAATGATTTGATTAATCTTCACTTAAAATGAATGCTAAATATAATCTTTTAATTCTTTACTAATTCCATAACAAACATTTTTTTCAAGAAGTTGCGGGGAAGGATGGGTGTAAGCAGACAAAGAAATCGGATTCTTGGCACTACAAAGCATATTAGTTGTATTAATTCCAATAATCTCATTAAACCAAGAGGCTACTCTTAAATTTTAATAGTAGTCGCGTGGCGTCTGACAGATACCACCACTTTTTGCTCTCATTAATGCAGATGTGGCGTCGGCAGATACCATCTTCTTTGCTCATTGATGGTCGCTTGGCGTCTGACGGGTACCACCTTCTTTGATCATTAATGGTGTATCTGACAGATACCACCTTCTTTATCATTGATGAATTAAACGGCGTCTGACGGTACCACCTTCTTTGATCGTGTTTAATGGTCGCGTGGCGTCTGACAGGTACCACTTTCTTTGATCGTGTGGTCGCGTGGCGTCGGCAGATACCATCTTCTTTGCTCATTGAGTGGTCGCTTGGCGTCTGACGTTACCACCTTCTTTGATCATTAATGGTCATGGCGTCTGACGGGTACCACTTTCTTTGTTAATGGTCCTTTATGGCGTCGACGGAATATCGCCTTTGTTCATTAATGGTCGCTTGGCGTCTGACGGATATCACCTTTGCTCTGTGGTCGCTTGGCGTCTGGCAGATACCACCTTCTTTGATCGCTTTAATGGTCGCGTCGGCAGGTACCACCTTCTTTGATCATTAATGGTCATGGCGTCGACGGTACCACCTTCTTTGATCATTAATGGTCGCGTGGCGTCTGACCAGATACCATCTTCGCTGCTCATTGATGGTCGCTTGGCGTCTGACAGGTACCACCTTCTTTGATCATTAATGGTCGCTTGGCGTCTGACAGGTACCACTTTCTTTGATCATTAATGGTCGCGTGGCGTCTGACAGATGTCGCCTTTGTTCATTAATGGTCGCTTGGCGTGGATCTCACCTTTGCTCATTATTGGCGGTAAAGCGGCGTCTGGCCAGATACCACCTTCTTTGATCATTAATGAATTAACGGCGTCTGACAGATACCTTCTTTGCTCGTGATGGTCCTTGGCGTCTGGCCGGGTACCACCTTCTTTGATCATTAATGGTCGCGTATCAGCGGTACCTGCTTTGATCATTAATGGTCGCGTGGCGTCTGACAGATATCACCTTTGTTCATTAATGGTCGCTTGGCGTCTGACGGTTATCACCTTTGCTCATTAATGGTCGCTTGGCATCTGACAGATACCACCTTCTTTGATCTGTGTGGTCGCTTGGCGATGAATGTGAATACCACCTTCTTTGCTCATTGATGGTCGCTTGGCGTCTGACGGGTACCACCTTCTTTGATCATTAATGGTCGCGTGGCGTCTGACAGATACCACCTTCTTTGCTCATTGATGGTCGCGTGGCGTCGGCCAATACCACCTTCTTTGCTCATTAATAATAGTACACATTTTAGTTTATTTTATATCCGCTATTTTTTATTTTTAAACGTTTATCTATGGTTTACTTTATCATTTTTTTTTTTTATTGTGGAGGAGAACGTGTAATAAAGTACTCAAAAGATATGTAGGTTTTTATTCAAAATACTATATAGCTATGCATAAATATTTTCCGTCTCTTTCATAAATTTATTTCAAGTCTCTATGATGATAGTTCAAACTTCATCTAGTTATATAAATGAGGAACAAAGCAATCCAAAGTGATTTATCATAGCTGTAATTTCAATTTACAAGTTGTGAACTAGTTGGTCGCGTGGCGTCTGGAGCTACAGCGGTATTTAAGGCACACTTACTATATGATTTATAATATCTTCAAACCAGTCCAAATTACATTTGATCTAGGAATTTAAGTGCTGCCATCAATATCGAGATGCACGAGATAGGATAAATTTATCCACAGCACCTATAAACTATAATAATTGATAGAGCAAATAACCTTTTGAAGATATTTGAAGTTTTATTGCATTCATCGAATATAAAGAATTTATTTTGCGTAAAGAAAGTTAATTCTGCGAATTATTTTTGTTGAACTACAAATGAAAACGTTTTATTATCAAAAGTCATTGAATTTAAACTGATTTTAAGATATTCTTGTTAATTTTCAATAGTACTGATAATTTAAAAAAAAATACAAGAAACATTCAGATATCCATTGAAAAGATTTATGCTATAAAATAAGATGAGTGACAGTTTTTTTTTTAAGATTCTTAAAGAGGTGGGGTCTTCTATATTTTTTAACCCTTTGAGGATTTGCCTCAAAGAGGTAAAAAAATTCCATGTTATCAAATGGGAAAAAACTAATTAACTTTAATTGTTGCTTTAAAATATCTTAATTTTTTGCTGCTAACCTCAACACTACTTCTTTTTTAAAAAACAAAAAAAAAGATATCAATTCTGAATTTACTGTGCTTCATGATATACAATTTTATGGGTATAATATAGATTAATAACTCACATCAAAATGATCTCCACGAACCTTACTTCAGAGATTTGGCTGCGGATCTCTTCATCGCACCACTTTTGCGAATAACATAATTTTGGCACATTTGATAAATATTTATCAGATTGCCGTTACAGTGTATTGACATTTAGAACAATACAATACTTGTATCTTTCATTATTATCTATCACGATAGTCGGAAAGCATAGAAAAAGAATCTCTATAGTGCGAATGGGAAGGAAGAGTGTGTCTCCCTGTCTGGCAACTTTGACGTCAGACCCGTTTCCTTTCAAATGAATCGTTTTCCACGTTTTCTGAGGTGAACTTTGATTGCAAATTTTTTTAAAAAACTAAACTGCCTAGAATTTTTTTTAATGTGACTTGTTCATTTCAAGCATTTTGATCGATTTAAAAAAAATGCAAGTTCCCCATTCCATTCTACAACAATTTGGCTTCGCCTTAACTCTCTACACACCAACTTCTTAGAGTTACTGAACACATTTTGGAAGGTAAATCCTCTAATTTGACCATTATTTTTTTCTTGACATTGCCGAAGTCTTTGATAGGTACGGACTCAGGACTTACACGCATAAACTCGTACTTACAATTTCCTACATGTCCTCTGTCATCCATTCTACTTACCTCCAATACAGACGCTGTATTGTTAGCGTCAAGAATACTGACTCTTCTCCAAGAAATATCCTTTGACGTGCTTCAGGGGTGAATCTTGGCCCCGTAATTTCCTGTGTTTCAGATTAGTATACATCCAGCAGCAGAATGATATAACCCTAAGTCTCTATATAATGATATTACAGCAATTCTCTTATAAAGGCAAAAAACCCATTATTCCTAGAAAATTCTTTTTAAAAATATATTCCAAAACTTGTGAGCTGTCTCACGCGTTGGAAAATTCAATTAAATGATAAAACTGAAGATATTATTTTTCTAAAATTTTAAAAACTGTCCTGATATAAAGAATTTACAACACCTCAGTTCTCTGGAAAAAGAGGTTAAATACAAGTTTGTTCTGAAAATCTCGCACAATTTATATAAAGAAATTTAATAAAGCCTTTAGATCTCAAAATTCCCTCATTTTGCAGAAGACTCAGACTTTTTCCATACAAAATAGGCATAAATACCATAAACTTGCCAGTCCCAGTTCTAACATATGCTGGTCTGTTTGGACCTTCACAGCTGCCATAAATTTTAACATCAGGTCCTGGAAAATAAACCATTCAAATGATCGTGCAGGCTTGTGAGTATTTCAGAATGTTGATGTGAAATGCTCTCAAAATCCCCTCTCTCAAAAGAATTTCATCATTAAACTTTCAGAAAAATTCTATAATAATATTAAACAGAACAATATTACGACAATTAATACTCCCCCCCTATGACAGCTCCTTGAGATTAATCGCAAAAGATCAAATTGATAACATAAATAACTTTATTTGTTTGTAAGCAAACTCCCTCTCCCCTTCTTTAAACACACAACCTCTCTGTTATTGACTGGCTCAGTTGGTTAATGTTCTGCTTTCATGCGTACGACTGAGTTCAGGCCCCGCGTCTCATTTTGCTTCGCCTGAATCATCGCCATGGAACCCACTTTTCAACTCTTAAAATTTCTTTATTTCAATTGTCTAAATAATGTTTAAATATTATTTATTTATTTTTGATTTAATTTAAAAAACTCGCTCTTAAATTATTAAATTTCTCAAATTTTATTCTCTTTTTAAAATATGCACAGTTTAACTACTTGGATTTTCTTAGTTCTCTACAAGCCTATAAATTACCCAAGAAGTGGTTTTGGCCCTGTGGAGGCCAATGGAGCTGCAATGACAAATGTCATCAATTATAATAATTGAAATGTAACGTATTTTAATTGAAAAAGTAGATTTATTTTATTTCAACTCAATTTAGTGGTACAAAATAAAGAGCAGCAATGGTTATCAATGCGTTCTCATTTTTCCACTTTAGATCAGCGCTTGTTGCCATGGGAATGAATTGCAGCGCTCTCGCCGACATAATGAACGTCGTAATGAAACCCATAGGCCTAAAGAGGGTAATCTTCACAATAATGAAATGAAAATTATATAAGCAAGTGCTTTACAGTATATATTCAGCATTTGGGTTCATTTTATAAATCTTGTTTTTTAAAAGCTTTATTACGTATTTTCCTGCTTTTTAAACACTCTAATATATGGAGGATTCAGGATTAGCGTTTTTTCCCCATTTTGCTAACACTGCAATAGTAATTGTAAATGTTTATTTTTTGTGTATTTAAGGATAAGGGCCGGATGATAAATAGGCACAGTAGGCAACTACCCTAAATTGCCCACAACTTTGGTGGCCCCCGAGATCTCGAGATTTTTTTGCGGTACTTTTCTTACATTCTTTTTTAACACGAACTTCTTTAACACATTCATCGTCAAAAGTTTTGTTATTCCCACTAATGTTTTGTCACATTAGAACTTTAAATTTTGCATTTTATATGCTATATGCACAAACCAACTCTCAGTTGTCAGAAATTTGCCAAAAGCAAAGTGCTTTTATAGAAACTAATTTAAAATCAATAAAATATATGGGTTTCGAAGTTGGGAGGAGAAAAAGAGCACGTTGCCTTATGGCCACTAGGGGCTTAATCACAATGGGATTCAGTCCACATTTCGGTTTTATCCACCAGGTAGCAAGCAGTCAGACCGAATAAAAGCGGGGCCCGGTGCAGAGGATTGATGACTTGGGGTATGAAACAAATTTTAGGGAAGAAAATGGTTTATTGCCTTTATTGTTCATACTGCAATTTTATATATTAAAGATTAAGGGAAACATGATGATAAAATAATAAAATCACTTTGTAAGATAACATTTCAATGACACAAAAAATCGTTAATTAAACCAAATAAAAATAGATGCTTCATAAATACTATATGGCATACGATTTACTAGAATAAGTTTTACTGTATGTAATTTTTTGTTTTATTTGATTTGAACAAATTCTATTTAGTAATATCATTACAATTTAGTTTTTTGGTTGATTTAGTTCGATAGACAAATGGTTGAAATTTTGTGCAAACTAATACTACATCTCAAGTAATTGTGTGTATTTTTAATCTTGGCAGTTCTTTCTGCAGATGCGACGGTAATAAACGTGATTCCATAATGACTACCGTTTTCTTGGACTGAGGGAGATTAAAAAATATCAAGATCACGAGACAAATTTTTTTACAATTGCAATGCCTTTTCCTATTTTGCCATTTCTTATACGACGGATAAAATAAAGCGCCCGAATAACTTAATTTAAAATTCTGTATGTAATATATTAAACTGACGACTGTAGTCTGCATTTATCTCAATAATTTCGGCATTAACCAATGAATCATACATAATTGTAATCAATATGTATCAGAAAATTCCAGAAAGAGGTAAAACAGAGAAAAATTTTCAGAAAAGATTTTTGAATTTTGCTTTTTTCATTTAAAGTAGAGAATTTAAAATCTTTGGAGAACATTCACTTTTATTTTAATTTGGATGTAAAAGAATCCTTGAGGAATTTTGAAATGACACCATTGTGGTGTTTACCGATTTATTTAGTAAATTAGGATGGATAAATTTCGTATGTTTTGAGTCTCCCACAAGTGAGAATTATTTTCAGCTACTTTTGAAATATAATGAAACCTAGCTAATTCAAAACTATTAGGCTAAAATAAAAATTCTGATTTATCAAGCATTCAGTGCGCAAAAAATGGATCCAAAACCCAGTTTTGCAAAGAAAGTGATAATTTTACAAGAACCTTACTTTGTAAAAATATTTTTAATATTTTAATAGATTTTAATAACAAAGTAGTAATAATCTATTGAGTTTAAAAATAATCTTAGATATAATTTTCAATTAATAATAAAACAATTTTAATAACCAAACATGGCGCTTTGGTGCAACAATTGCAAATAAAACTGTAATAAACAGTATAATTCATATCTAAATGTAATCAAAATTTTATAAGAAATAGAAAGGTACTTTTTTTATTGAATACATTGTGGCAAATAAGACCTCGAGCAAGTTAGGTCTTTAAAATTATTGACTTCCGATAACAAAGGATACAAGGTACGAAAGTATTTAATTAGTAAATCACTTCAGAAATAAAAACAAGTTTTAGTTTTGACTTTAGGAAAACGAAAATAAAATCGAACTATAGACTATAAATCCGCGAAAAAAATCATGTATATTTCAGGCGAATTACAGTTAAAAAATTAAAATTAAGCATGTTTGACATTAAGTTATGAACCAAGAAGAATTTATTTTCCTGCTCAACAGTACAGAGTGTAGTCGTGAAGATTGGGCTACATAAAATCAACTGAAAGATGGCGCCACGAATTCACCGCGATGGATGAGAATTATTCCGAGCGAAAACATCATTCAACGCGAACAATAGTCTTAATGAGATTAACTGGTAGTATTCGTTTAGTAAGAAAATTATAAAATCCTTGGTATATACGACGATGGAAATATCACATTATGGTGTTCGCAAAGCTACATTTGCAAACCGCCCGGGTTCCGGTGGCATTGGTCTTATAATCCAGCTGCTAGGAGGGCAGGCTGCAGTCGGACAGCGTGAGTTGGGAGTTATCCTCCATCTCTCCACATGTTGATGGCGTCCGCGCTAGCAGCACGGTGTCGATATGGTTGGACTGGGGAGCCAGTCTCCCACCAGGTCGCCTAAAGGCAGAACCGGCCCGGAAGGTACCGGAAACGAACAGGCAAAAGCTCCCCACACGGGCACGGTAGTGGGATAGCGCCTGTGAATGAAAGGCGGTTGCCAGCCCAGTCATGAGTCGGACGCAGTCTTTTTTTTTTACTAAGTGTTTGTAATAATTTTTGTTTTTATTTATATATATTTTATAAATGTATTTATTTTATATACTTTTTCAGCGATTTTTAATATTGGATACGTTTATGTATTTCTACATTATTAGAAGCAGATCGATCCTGGGTGTTAAATGATATTGCACTAACTTTAAATACATCGTATTAGAAAGTGAATATTCACATCTTTCTTTTTGACGAATTTGTTTAAAGGAAACATATGCTCTCCCACAGCATGGATTATGTTGATAAATGATCAAGATATATCCCATGACCGCATTTTCAAAGCCCTCTACCAACTCTGAAGGTAATAAAGCAATAAATGAAAAATAATAAATCTTGTAGACTTCTCTTCACAAAACGGGCTTTGGTCTAAGCATTTTGCAGGTGGTAAGGACCATTTGTTTACAGCATCGTCCAATGCCCAGTATATGTCTCATCGTGTCGCAAAGAGAAAAGAGTAGCATTAATTAATCCAGTGTTCATCATTTCATGAACACGGTATAGTGGAAAACCATCTTCAGTTCACTATAAATTATATTTCGTTTAAAATAGAGACAGACAACTTTGAAACTTGTAGGCCAGAACATTTCATAATTTAAATGCCACTTTTGAAATATTTATTAAAATCAAGCATTTTTTCTGAATTCAGAAGTATTTACTAATTACAGTCGGACCTCTCTATTTAACGAAGTGCTAATCGAGTTCGTTATGTGGAAAATTCGTTAAATAGAGATTCACCTTTTTTAAAATGCTTTAAACTACACCTTTAAATTCATAAACTACTAAATATTATTAGAAAATGTAATTAATCACACCTTTATTTTGTAAATTAATATCTATTTGTTTATATATTTTACCCTTCAAAATTAATCTGCAAACAAAAACAAGATAAACAAAACAGCCCAATAAAGGAATACACTGTATTCAATTTAAAAAAAATAATTTTATATTAAAAGAATTAATGAATTTTAGCATTTCATCATACGAAGATTTGTTGATTTCTACGTCATGATCATTTCCATCTTCATCATCTGTCTCATCACCAATTCATTTAGCATTTGTTTTATTTTTCACACTGTCCACTTCAAAAGCACCACATCTTCGTAGACCTTTTATGCTTTTTTAAACGTTTTTTAAGTTCTGATGAATCATAATTTTTGTATCTTATCACAATTTTTTTAATATGGTTGATAAGCTGTTTGGAGGAATTAATTATTATTAAATTTTAAAAAGCAGCTATTGTGTCTCTGTCTTTTTTCTGTCTCATGAAGGTAATTTTTTTTCTCTGAGCTCAAGCACTTTCGGCATTTTCAGCTTCAAGGTCATTGATCACCTTAAAATGTTTTAAAGAAAGAATAAGTTTGATGGTTAGAAATATTTTGTGAAATAGGGAAAAAAACGTGGATCTAAGGCTGAAATATAGAATGCATTTCTTATTTGGAAGTTTTTTACGTAAAATTCTTAAAATGTTCTTGGTTCCTAGAAAAGTTCATAAAATGAAATTCTGGAAATAGAGAGGTTCGTTAAATAGAGTCCGACCTTGACCATCTTATTAAATATCAGCATAATCTTGAAAAGTCAAATCAAGTTCGAAGCTTCCTTGATTCAATTCTCCGTTATCCTCAGCACTCCTTAAGTATTTGGTAGAAATATTTTAAAAGATAAAAGATATAATTCCGGATTTTATTGGATCGAAAGACGTGCTTCTAAAATTTAATCAAATTCAAATATAGAAAATTTAGTGTAATAATTTCAAACTCAATTTTTAAATATATCCATAAGAAACGTTTCTTTTTTGTCTTTAAAATATATTAATAATGAAAAATTAAAATTTCAGATTATGTAGAAACATGGCAACTAAAATAAGACATGGAAAGGAGAAACTTCGTCTTCTTCTCTTCGCTTCAAAATAAAATTTTACATTAACCATTAATGCTAACAACGATTTTTCTTTTTTTCAGATTATGCTTGCTAATAATATAGAGAGAATTAATAATAAAATAATGATAAAATCACGGTAATACCACATTCAAATTGAATTCTTACAGTAATGCAATAGATACAGTTAACAGGAATTGTTACTTTATTTGAGAAAAAAAATGTTTTCATTTGGATTAAGATTTACTGCTAGCAAATGTAGTATTAGATGTGGAAAGATATACTTCATTATTTAATCATATTTCTTTTATTGTTATTTCGATCTACCCTAATTTAAAATTTAAATGTATTGAATGTATTGTTACATTTTTTCTCAAATTACTTTTTAAGATTTTTGTTTTTTGAGCCAACTAATTCACAAGGTAAACTCAGCTCCTATTCTAGTAATTTCAAACTATAAAACAACTCGTTTCCCATATGCAGCACTGAAGTGCAGAATAAGTATAGTGAAATTCTTGTTAAAACCAAACCTAGGAATATCACAAGAAAATTGTAGGTCCATAAGTTGCTGGTACAAATAATCCTACATGGCTATAAACCATCTTTATTCACATTAATGAAAGCGACGTCAGCGTCTAAAGCAAAACAAGAAATGATTCGAAACTAAATTGCTGAAGACAACTGCGCATCTATTTGCAGTCACAGTAAACTCGATCTCGACAGTTACTTCTCTGTCACAAGTCTTGGCCACCCAGCGCCACAAGGCTCCCCACGCAGTCTGTAAGACGATTAATGGAAACTCACTCGAAAAGGCGGGATGTCTACAAGTTAAAACGCAGGTTTTCAATCTGTCGATGTAACCGTCTGCGACGAAATCCAACTTGAATGGTAAAATGCTTTGGAAATACAAATAGCAAGATGAAGTCCACTGTAGCGAGGTGAGAGACTTAGTAAGCCTATCCTGTCGGAAGAAAAGCATGAATACAATTATTAGTTCCTTATGCACAAGAACTTTCCTTTTTTTCAATGTTGAGGCATCCGGAATCAGTCTTAAAAGATAACATCAGCTGTTGCAAGATGCAAAAGGCATTAGTTGATAAAACATTGACGCAGAAGATTCTATCGTGTCTACATAAGCAGAGCTTAAAGTAAAATTTAAAAAATTCTGTGTCGGACACACATGTAATGAAACCAGGCATTCAAACGTTGGGGGACTTCTCAACACTATTACTCCCCTATTTGTAAAGACATACCAAAGTGTAGTAAAAGCGATGCTCAGGGGCTGGCATTCAATGTTACAGCCATATTCTCAAAAAATAAATTATGAATATAGAGTCTCAGACGTCAGCTCTTCTAAGCTACTGGTTCCTTAGATTGAAAATAACCATGAATGCTGAAAAAACGGCTGTATTCTTCACCAAGGGAGAGGAAAAAAGCACAAACCAAATACATTACTTGTGCCAAATTACATAGTCTCAGCACATAAAATATCTTGGTGGCGCGCTATATTCTACCAATCACAAAATGGAAGGAAGAAGCCATATCACCCTATACAAAAAGAAATTCCATGCTGCCTCCAGGAAACTCTCTATCCCTATTTGCACGAGAAAATAAGTCAGCTCATCCCGTACTTCGATTTTATACCAGTTTTGGCTTCCCTCATTGTAGGACTTTTGCATATATGTGAATTAGATATCTTACAAACTTGAAAATTGAATCATAATACAAATCCTGTAAAGGCAAAAGGTGGTTTATGCGCGACGACGATATAAGAGCCAATTATTAATTCTTGTCTTATTGGAGTTCATTAAACAAATTTCAATAAAATTTCACAATGGATGAACTCAATAGATAAGATGCAGAAACAATGAAAATGCTCTCTGATCCCTGTGGGACTTTGTTTTGCTGCTGAAATGAAAAATTGCTTTGGGCCCTCTTCTGTCTCAGAATATTCGCCGACAATTTATCACTCTGATGGACATCATTTAGTTTGAGGCCTCTCACCTACTCATTGTCGGATATTCATAAACAATTTGCTTTTCTGATAGACGTCGCGAATAGGTTTGACCCCTCACCTACACAATGTCGGTCGGATATTCATGTATTTAGCACTACGGTGGACGTCAGATAAGTTTTTTGAGGCCTCCTCACCCTACCCAATGGATATTCCATGACAATTTAGCACTACGATGTGGACGTCGAATAGGTTTGGGGCCTCTTTATCAATGTGGATGTTCGCCGACAATTTTAGCACTAATGGGCGTGGTGGTTCTGAGGCCTAGCCCTCTAACGTGCAGAAAGAACCGCCACTGCTCGATCCTAAGGTTAAAAACCCGAAAGAATATCCTTTTCAATTCTGTTCTTTTGATTATTTGCCTCTCATCTCCACCTGCCAGCAATCGAACCAGCATTTGCGATTATATTTTTTTCTGTTTTTGTTTCATGCGTTTTAAATTTAAAAAATAAACTAACCTCAGTTCCACAGGCAGCACATAAGATGAAGTGAAAGACACACCAAGGACTGTTTTCTTCCCTTACTCATATCACGCATGAAAGCGGACAACTTTCTATAGACTGAATGCCTTGGACATGTATCAATGCGGAGATTAAACCCTCTTTGCTAGAGCTAGCAAACTGTTAAACAATCTGTTATATTGCTTATAGTTTCAAAACGAATAGAATGATAAATTTGGAATCCATTACAAATTTTGATGCAGTACAGTACTTGACAAAATAGCCGTATTTCTTGGTTATCCTAAATGATGTCACACTTTTTTTTAATGTTTTATCCCCCCCACTGTCACAAAGAGTATCACGTCTATACCTTCTCCCCTTGTCACATGTCACGCTATATTACATGAACATATACTTGCAGTTCAGAAACAAAACACTACGTTATAGGTCATATTTCAAATTTTTTATTTTTTAAACTTTAACTATGTGTTTTTAATGATTTACGAAACATAACAATAATAATGATTATATGTATTGCTTCTTTTTTGTATGAAATAAGATTAAGGTTTACAACAAAAAAACGTAATTAATATACAATAGTAATAAATATTAATATAAAACAGTTAAAACAGTAGTATTATAGATTTGAAATATTTTGCTTTAGATCTTATCTTTACTTTATAGACACAAAAAACTCTTACACAAGATTGAATTTTAAAAAACCTCGATATTAGTTTTTTACTTAATGGAATTGCTAATCTCATTTCATTTGTCACATTAATTTATATGAACATTTATAAAATTATATACAATCATAAAATAGAAATTACTTGGAATCATTTACTACTACATTGCTTCCTCCCATATTCTGGGAGCCTACCCTGAAGGCTTTTTCCAGAAGAAAGAAAGGAATATAAGTGAAAAAAATCTGAAAGTTGTTTAGCCCAGATTAAAAAATTCCCTCAAATTCGTTCAAAAGCTCTTCAAGAAAATTTAATCTGCTGATTTTCAAATACTTTTATTTAAATCAAATATTCGATGTCTCACTTCTTGTCACAAACTGTCTGTTCAGACAACCTCCCCTCAAGCGTGACATCATTTATGGACGGCCCCCTATTGCAAATTTTTGGAAGTTAATTTTAAATATATAGGCAACTCCTTACAGAAATTTTTTTTAGAGGTGGGATATTTCATTTGACATTATTTGCTGAAAATTGAACATTCCGTCAAGAAAGTATCAAACAATGCTTCTCATTCTAGGAAACTAATTATCACACAATAAAACTATAATGTCTGTGGTCGCAGTATGTCCTCTATCAGTGTATATAGGAATTTTTTTAGTGCGTGCAGTCGTCTTCATATTTAGATTTACATAAACGGTCTATGTAGCACCACATTTTTGAATACATATCGAGATGTTTCAGATTAAAGTAGCTCGAATACATATAAGATTTTAACATTGAGTAAAAGGTTGATGAGTTATGTAAGGCAATTGAAATTTGATTCCTAATGTTAAATGGCCATTTCCGTTTTATCAAATAATTTTTTCAAAATATAAGATCATTAATATTCTTTATACTGAAATACTTAAGAAACAATACAAAGTTATTGCATTATTTAAAAATAAAGAAAGTATATTTATAATTTTTATTAATTTTTTAAATTCATAATTTCCTGAATAGAAAATTCAAAAAAAAAAAAAAAAAAAAAATGGATGCGAATTGAAGGGCATGACCTGAAACCTCATAATCAAGAGTGCCAGCTTTCGTCAAAGCATTCAGTATTGCATGATTTTCCTTTATCAAGGCATCTCATTTTTTAAATTAATATAAGTTGTTTTTTTAAAAATAAGAATTAAAGTTGAAAAATAAACGGGAAAAAAAGATCAATTCTTGTTATAAATTCCACCCCTATTTACATTTCAAGCGACTTTACGTTTGAACTACTTGAAGGGTCTGCAGATGGCTAAGGTCTCATATTACTCCAGGGTGAGAGGGACGGAATCAGGGGAGTAGCACGAAACTATTTTATTATGAGGTTTATTTACAAAAGTAGGCTATATGCATTATACAAGAAAAATCTATGCAGCGCCACGTACCTCTTCTTTTGAAACCTAACATCCTAGCCAAAAGATCAGGTCATCGAAATAATTAGAAAGCACAATCTCAATTAATTATAATTGGCAAATAATTAGAGTGTAAAAAAAGCAGAGACAAACACTAAATAAGAGAATTTCAATGCAGGCAACCTCATTTATTTAAAATGAAAAGCATAATTCATGGAAATCATTATCAAGAACTGAAATACTAAAATCCCACAAGATTCAATGACACAATCTAATTAATTAAAATGGAAGCAAATGATGAAATCATTGAGTGCTTCTAAGAACTCAACACACCAAAATCACAGAATTTCAATTAGTAAATTATGAACTTGGGAAATGCCTATTCTGCTGATACACTAACCTCATTTCAGACCTATATAAGCACAGAAATCCTTAATTCAGACAACAATTAATTGAATGACGCACATACACAAATAAAATTTAAATCCGACGGACAAACATTTCTCAATTCGTGCTTAACTACACTCACCCGTGGAATGTCTCCACAAAAACCTGAAATCGTTAAGATTGCTTAAGATAAATAACTTGACACAACACAGAAAATTGGTAAAATGATTAAGTAAATCAATTAACCAATGACACACATACACCAAAATCAGTATATTCGTTAATGTAAATAACTCAACTGATTCAAATAATGAAAGAAAGGTAATCACAGACATCATTTAAACCATTGTAAAGATCTTTTCAATACTCTCCAGAACCTAACCTACACTCACCTCAGGATGTACTCAAAAAGCACATAAACTCAAGAGATAATAAATAAATAGAATTAATAATGACGTACTGAAAGATAATTCCAAGAGACTATAAGTTAAGTCATCCGCCCGTTCCAGACTTAACTCATTATGGAAATGTACCCGCAGAGTACAGCATCCTTAGGTGCTGAAAGCAAATTAATCAATTATCTAGAAATGTACAAGTACAGAAAGGATAATTTACACAAGATTGAAGAGACTCACAAACATTCCGGACTTTAAACTTATACTCATCGTAAACTTACTACTTAATTTAAGGGCCAAGCTCATATAACACATGGAGTGTAATTTCCATAAAAAAAACGTGAAATTTCAGAATAGGTTGGAAATAAGTAACTACACTTACTAATCATTTAAAGAAAGATTATTTTCTAGATTCAGGAACAACATATTACTCAATTGAACAAAACTCAACTCGTAGATTCAAAAAAATTGAAATTACAGATATGGAATTTGAAATCCTGACTTTTTCATCACCAAATAGGATTGGTAAAAAATAGAAGCTTCAAGTTCTATTTCAACACATTTAGAAGCTAAATCTTCAGAGAATAGAGAAGCAAACCATAAGAAATCCAAACCATAAAATCTCCCCAAATTCTACCTAAATATCACTAAACTACCTTGAAAGTTCCATGGAATACTCGTCGCAATTTCTTTGTTTCAAACGGATAAAGAATTAATACACCCCTAACCTGTACTCCGTACATGATATTATCTTATATCATGAAATTCGAAAAAAGTAATATTCTTCAATATATTTCTCAATATTGTGATAGTGTAAAACATAAGACTTTTTCAATATACTGTACAAATGTTTTTTTTCATAATATTATTAATGTCATATAATACTGAATAATATTTCGTATTAATGTATTGTACTATACAGATAATATTATATAATATTGTATAATGTCATATAATACTGTATAATATTGCCACCATATTAAATAATATTAACGCACTATACTGAATAATATTATATAATATAAATAATATAATTGAATATTTTAAAAATACATTTTGAAGAATGGAAAAATATTGATACATAATTCCAATTAATTGAACTAATGGGTAACACTTCGCGATTTTTGAACACCTCCATTCCAACCTCTATCTACATACGAGACTCAAATCACAATCCCTTACAAGAAAGACATCATTTTTAAATTATACATGCCTGATTTGTTTTATTAAGAGCTGTTATAAATTTATATATTCTTCTATTCTTCAGGCGGCAACATGAAATCACCCCCCCAAAATTCAATTACTAAGTGAATTTAGGAAATGGAAAACTGTCTTCAATTCCAAATTAAATTTTATTTATTTATTTGTTGCCGGTTCTCAAAAGAATGGAAATAATACACGATAAACGTAAGTCCAACTGTTGTTCTCCAGAGTAGAAGAGGAGCGACATGACTGGTGAAGACAGGTACCAAAACGGATACGCGATTCAAGTGTGAGAAAATTCATTGGAGCCGAGAGCAGATTATATTTAAATTTATTCATCTGAAAAACTGCTTAATGTAACCTCTACAGACGACAAAACTATTTAATATCTAATTTTTTCTAAGAGACTTAAAATAAGCGCAACTACAAATAATAATACCGTTGTTTATCTGCTTTTGGAACAGAATAACAATATCTCAAATAGGTCTTTCTGTTATAACAAGAACATTGCATAACTTTACTTAAAATGTACTTTACTTATTATAATCTACCTCTATTTTAAATAAATATAGAGGGATTATATATAAATTTAAATTGACGTACTTCGACGACAATATGAGATTTTCTTTGATTGTTTTATAAAATACTACTTTTTTTACTTAATTTCATCTACTGCACTATTTTTAAATAAATAGAGGTTATAAATAAATTTAATTCTTGATAATGGATTCGGTCGATAAATCAAATCTTTTTTTTTTATGAACGCCACTTTTTTAAGAAAAGAGTGGTGTAAGATATAAAATGAAACATATTCAACTTCTTTCATTTTCTGGACAAAACCATACAAATAAATAATTTGAAAGCGAATGCAGCGCCACTCAACGGACATTACAGAGCTCACTTTCTACGTGATGATAAGATAAAAAACAAAATGATTAATTTCTATTACAGCCAATAAATTATGCTCCGTAATTCAGCAAGATTATTGTATATTCTTTATTTCGGGTCGTATCTAAGTAATTTATAAATCATATCTGAAGGGGTCTACTGTGCAGACGGCCAGGGTCTCATATTGAGGTCCAGGGAGGGACAGACTCTGAGGAGTTGCTTAGAGCTGTTTATTTCGTGAAATTTATTTACAAAGTGACTTACCTTTCTGTCAAGGTAAGATTATATGCAGAATTAAGAATACACACAGCGCCACCTACAACTTTTGGGCACTGGATGCACTAACATCCCTATCCCCCCTATGACCCATCCAAATCATTAAAACACAATCACCAATTAATTATAATGAAGCAATTAATTAAAATTATTATCTATCAAACATAACAAACTAAGTACTTAAAATGAGAAAGCAAACTTGATGAAAATTATTAAATTCCAAGAACTGAAACACTAAAATTAAATTCAATGACAACACAATCTAGATTAATTAAAAATGGGAAGCAAATGATGAAATTATTAATCATATAAGAACTCAACAACTAAAATTATAATTGAATTCAAATATCCAACATGAAATGCCTATTCACAAATACACTAACCGTATTTAAATATATAAGCACAGAAATCCTTAAGATTCAAATAGCTGAATTGATTAAATAGCGCACATGCGAATGAGGAAATTTAAATCAGATATAAAGAACATTCCTCATTTATGGAATATTATTACAATCACCGTGGAAAGGTCCTTACAAAAACACAAAGTACAAACTCCTTAAATAGCTTATGCGAATAACTCAACTTAAAGGGAAACACATACAGCACAGAAATTTAGGAAAATGATTAAATAAATCAACTAATCCAAATAACACATACACACAAAATCATTAAAATTAGTTATGTAAATATCAATTATTAAAATAATGATAGCACAGGAAGAAAGGTAAACCGTTTAAAGAAGATTTCATTACACTCCAGAACCAAACCCTCGCAACGGAATGTACTCAGAAACACATGAATACAAAATCCTTCTGCGGAAGTTCTGATTGTAAATTCTAAAGAGTGCTGAAAGTTAGAGATTACCGTCCATATACGTCAGATATATTTCGATTTTTTGACAATAAATTAGAATGAATAAAGTGCAGATTCAATGTTTTGGAATTTAAGTAAATACACACTTTCTATTAATGATTACGTTTTATATTTGTTATCCAATCTTGAGTTTAATACATTTTGGAGGATTTGTTATGGTGATACTCAACAACATATTTTTGTATTCTGAGTCTGAAAGTTGTTAATAATAGAAATATTAATATATAAAGAGAGCATGGAACATTGTTGACATATTCTAGAGAAAGAATTGGAAGTAATAATCTAGTATGAACTTATCAGGTAGATCTAATCCACGAAAAGAAATGTACAGATTTCTGTTAGCCATTTGATGTTGTGGAACTTTGAATAAAAGTGTCGTAAATTGAATAAATTTAATTTTTAAAAAAGTAAATTAATTAAATAAAATTAATTTTTTTAAAAAGTTTCTGAGCCAAAAGAAAACACTGGATTGAAACTTTATGAATGATTTCTGTGATAAAATAATTTTATGATCTGATTCATTATTTCCTAATAACCAATGCATTTGTAAGCAACCATGAAATTATAGTCACAGTATAACCCGTAATATCTGTTTCAAAAATTCATTATAAGAACATTTAAGATTTGTTTTAGAAAGCATGAATAATGAATGGATGATTTGTGAAATAACATAATATCTTTTTCATAATACGTGGATATATGTTAAATCAGATATGACGACTTTGAATTTTATAGCTTTCATGATATCTATAATGAGATAAATTGATGAAAGAAGTGCTTTTTGATAACAAGCTTTAAAATGAACGTAATGCCAAATGATTAATGGTTTTTAACCACGATTATTTTCTAATTTTAGGAAACAGACAGAGCTTTTTTTCTGGATTTGGAAATCAATCAAATAAGGTTATCAAGAACTCCTCTGGTTAAATGTTTAAACAAGAATTTTCACAGATTCAAAATTCGAAATTACGGATGTAAATTCTTGAAATCTGACTTTTTCATCAACTAATAGATTTGTAAAAATATATAAACACCAAAGTTGTATTTCAATCAAATGATATAACACACATTAGAAGCTTAATTTTCGAGATGAAGAAACCAAACCATAATGATAAAATCAATTCTACGTAAATATCATAACTATCTTGGTTCAGGTAAAATACATTCATAATTTCTTTTTGTTTCCAAGAACGGACTAAAGAATTAATACACCCTAACCTGTGTTCTATATACTGTTTTCCACAAAATTTAACCTCTATCTACACCACGAAGTTTCAAGTACAATCGCCTACATGAACATAATTTTAAATTACACACCTTTTCTATTTCTTTAAACGTAACGTATCGAGAAATCACTTTAAAAATTCAATTATATAAGTAAATTTAGAAATGAAGCTGTCTTCAATTCCAAATTAATTTTTTATTTTATTTATTTTGCCGGTTCTCAAAATAATACGATAAACCTAAGGTCCAACTGGAGTACTCCAAGTAGAAGAGGGCGACATTTAGTGAAGACGGGTACCAAAACGGATAAGCGGTAAAGTGGGAGAAATTCATTGGAGCCAGGGCGTATCTAAGATTATGTTTAAAACTTATTCATCTGAAAAGCTGCTATGTAACCTCTACAGACTGACAAAGAGCCTAAATACAATTTCTCATTTTGTCTAAAGAGGGCAAATAAGCGCAACCTCAAATAATAATAATTAACAGCTGGCAGATGAAATTACCTTTGTTTGTCTCTGGCATAGACAGAATAGCAGTATCTTTGCATTGATTTAGCGGTATTTGTTTACTGAACCTGTTTATACAGCCTTTACACAGAAATTCATTATAGTCTACCACTATTTTAAATATATAGGGGACATAAACTTATATTGAATGCAGACCCAAAAATCCCTAGTATTTCAGATTTTTTTTTTTTATAAAACGCCTCTTTTTTTAAAGTGGTGGAATATACCAAATGAAATATAATGCGGCTGTTTTCATTCACATTCAGAACTACGATTACAAAACAATAATTTAAAAACGTACAGCGCCACTCAACGGGAGTACAGACACTCACTTCCTGCGGCTTTTCCTTCGTAATTGAGAATGTTTTAATGCGGATAATATATATATTTAAAAAAAAAAATCAAAATTGTTTAGGTTTTCCAACAGTCCGTATGTCTCTTAAATATTATAAATTAAATGCAATTGGGCAATAAATCATATTTATTTTCCAGTTACCATAGACAAATTACTCCACAGGTATAAGCACATCACCCACCTCCTTCCCTATCTTTTACACTCGCAGATATTTCTCTCATTCATTTTATCATTTTGCTCTCCCCGAATGCCTTCCGGATGTTCTAGCACATACCTTAGGTCAGTAGAAATGGAATGACGGGCAATTGGTATAAATTACCTGAATGGTCTGAGAACGTTGCATCAAATGATGAACATGTATGGTACTTGAGGCTACAATTCTCATACACAGCTATTCTAATTCTGTGGTAAACAGGTATTCTGTGGTGATGATGTATTTCATTGAAATGATATCAGATGTTTCCTGCGTCGACCAGGAGAATGAATAACCTAAATTAAAAAAAAAAAATTACTCCTGTACATCCCAGCGGTATAGCTGGGTCTAAGGTTTTTTAGAATTTATCTACAGATCTGACCATCCATTCCCCTCTAACTTCACACTGCACTGAATCCGCAGGTATTGACCTCTGTTTTGCGCCTTGAACTCGGGCGATCCATTCAGATATTCCTTTGGCCCTTTAAGACCCGCCGCACAATCATTATGGTTAGACATTTCTGCTCCCCTTGAGGTTCTGTTTAATAAGAAATGAAGGAACGACATTTCTAGTTTCCAGAATATCAATAGTATCATTTTTCCCAAAGACTACCCAGGAGCCTCCATATTTCAATTATAATCGCGTTAAAATCTGTTATAAAAAAGAATCCAAGCATCTGAATTATTTATCTGTCGCATTTAGCTAATTAATACATATTTAATTACTTGCTTGGATACCAGTTGTTATTTAATGTTGAATGATAGAAAATAGTAGTTAAGAGTTAATATAATAATTGCTCTTTAGGCGTAATATATGTTTACCGCACGATCGTGCGGGTTCGGCTTTATAAGATCTCTCGCATCGAGAAGTCGACTCCTTTTCTGCATTGTCTTCTCGCGGCGATCGATGCATACCTTGTTTTCTTTCGACTGTGTCACTAAGTAACATTATTACAATTGAAATATAGGTACTTTATATTAAGAAGAAAATAACTTAAAAAATACATAGTTCATTTCCTACTCTCTAATATAATCAAGATGAAAGAGATTTTATTTTAATGGAATTAAGAGCGATCCATTAATCATATTAAAATGTTTTCTTATACGTACAATTTTGGAATTTTTAGATGCCTTCACTTCTAGAATATTTAAAGAAATGGACTTTCTAAACCACTTCCTTGCCCACCCTAGTCCCTGTCAGTGGGTCAAAAGTTCAAGATAAACAAGTAGTGACAACCTTTGTTGATCAAAATTAATATGGAGGACTTGCAGCAGGAATTATCAACAAATTCTCAAATAGAAAAGCTTGTTTTCTTATCTCTAAGAGCTAAAAGAGCAGCATTTGGGACTTTTGCGCTAAGACAACAGATCCCTATGGTACCCGTATAAGTCTTTCATCAGTAATATCCACAACGGTATTATTTAAAATTCAGCAGCCCCAACCAGAAAGGGCGACCATGTAAAAGAAATGGCGCGTAATGACCTAAAAGAACTGTATGCACAGGAGCTATTCCCTTCCGACGCCAACCTACATTTTCATCATCTATGAAAAACCCTTGCTCAAAATGAATTGAAAAGGATATTACAAAAGGTCAAAAGGCCCCAGGTTATCATGCCATTGATTTATTGATCTATGTTTAAACATTTTCAAAACTGCTCCTTTCTTTCTATAAATAAATGTCTCAAGCTTCCAATGTTTTCCGACGCCATTAGTCGGCATTATTTAATCTATTCCACAAAAAGGGAAATCAAAGTCAGAAACGAAGTCCTTTTGCGCCCTCATGTCACTTTTTTAACAACTTAGGTGGAAATATTAGAATTTATTGCTAGAACGTCTTAACTTTCATCTTAGGACGAATAACCCGCAAGCGGCTAACCATTATGACTTCATGGTTAATAAATCATCCGAAGAAGAAATAGTTGACTTCATAGATGAAATAGAAATAGCAGACCAAGAAAACAACATGCACTGGTGATCTAACTGGACATAAAGGTGCTTTTGACCACACTTGGAATATAATTCAATCAAAAAACAGTCTAAATAATATTAATTTCTGACTCAATACAAAAGAAACCTTAATAGATCTACTTTCGGGCAGGCAGTAGCTTTAAACACTTCAAGGATTGACTACACTCCACAACATGGGCTGGGCTCGTGCACTGGTCCGGCATTTTGGGATCTTGTGAACGAAGTGTCAACTAAATCCTGTAGAAGGAGTTCATCTGCAAGCCTTCATGAATGACTTCTTTTCTTATAAAAAGCTCAACAAGAGCCAAGTTAAATCCCCGTCTCAGATCTTCCCTGCTGAACACCTGCTTTCTCAGACTGTTTCCAGTACTTCTCAGATCTACCGTGCAGGGGACCTGGCTTCTAGAAGCTCCAATGTATGCACCCCCGCCTGCCTCTCTCACTGATAAAATGAATCCTATTCAGCTCATCGACAAGATACTTCTCGCCATGTTGGACTCAGTACTCGTCAAGAATGAGTAGCCCCTTTTTTTGAGGCAGGTACTCCAGAGCTTTTTCAAGAGTAAAGTTAAATCACTTGCAAATGAAGCTTTAAATCAGTTGAAATGCTGGACTGCAAAACACAATCTAGACTTGAGAAATCAAAATAGTTAAATAAATCAATTAATCAAATAGCACACATACACAAAATCAATTAGAGTAGTTATGTAAATAACTCAATTGATTATACTAATGCCAGCCCAGGAGAAATTTAAACCGTTTTTAAAGAAGGTTTCCAGTACACTCCAAACCTACACTCATACGGAATGTACTCAAGAAACACATAAACACAAAAATCCTTAAAATTGCTGAAACCAAATTAAATCAAATAACAAATATTACAAGTACAGAAAGGATAATTTACACAGATTAAAGACTCACAAACATTCCGGACTTAAAACTTATACTCAAAACTTACTCTCTTAAGTCTCACCAAACTTATAATCATAAACTTACTTAATTTAATAGCTTATATAAACACATAAAAGTAGCAAGTGCACTTAAGTAAACAAATTTAATTTAAAAGAAAAAAAATTGTTTTCTAATTCAGGAATAATACTCAATTAAAATATGCTACATCCATTAATTTTCACTGGTATAATTTATAATTTAATCAGCAATATTCAAACCTGCCATTAAATTAAACACTTAATTCCCTTGAACAATTAATTAACCAACTGTATTTTTTTATAACACAGAAGAACAGATATCATTTTACAGTTCCGGAATCTACCTAAAGAAGGATTTTAAGATACTCCACAGTTCTATAGTCCACACACTTACTTGGATCACAGTTCACACGTGGACAAGATACTCACAGTTCTATAGTCCACTATGGATCACACGTGGTGAAATACTCACGGATTCTTACACAACACTGAAATGGTTGAATTCGTGACCACCCATTCCACCACTAGCTCTTTCCCGGATACAGGTGAAGAAGTTTCCTTGGTTTCTTTCCATTTTTCGAAAACACGGGAATGCATCCTTGAGATGGATCATCTTACGTTGGCTCCTGGAATTATCCTTTCGGTGGTCATAAGTAGCTGAGCTCGCCAAATGAGCAGTTGTTACGTTGCGATGCACCACAGTCTCCCTCCCTCACGGAATACACTCCAAGCAATCAGCCAACTGTTTCCTGGACTCCCAAAACAAACACGCCTCTTAAACAGGATTCAAATTGCTTAACCAACAATTTCTCTTGATCTGGCTTTTGAACTCAGGTTTCCCTCAATCCAAGCCATCATAATTTCAAACCCGCTACAACACATGAGCGGCAATCCAAGTCCTCCATTCCCGCTGTCTTCAGCAGAGCCATTCCTCCACCTTCCAAAACCACCATTCCCCACCTAAATCAGCTACTCTAATTCATCAATATTCCAGACATTTACACCTGATCCGACTGCCTCGTAACTCACCATACAATAAACAAATCATCCACATTCATCTTAGTAAACCGCTTTCCAGAAAAACCTTCCTCATTTGAACACCGAATTCGTTTCCCATGACACAATCTCTCGTCACCCACATGGTCATCAGATGTAGTAGGGGTCAGGAACAATTCCACTTGTTCCTCAAAATTCAATCACTGAGTCTGGACATAATCTTGTTACACCAATTTTGATTTCTCACCGATATTTTTTTTCATTATCTGTATTTCAGATTTGATTCTCTTATTCAGCAATTTTACTCTTACAATTTCCAATTTCTTCAATTTCGCTTTCCCTTACCTCAGCTTCTGATTTTCCAGCCTAATTGCCGCCTTTCAGTTACAATCAATAATGCGTTGGAAAACGTCTAATTGTGTTATATATAGTTACCAATAAGTTAAATCAATAAATCTCTGACTTGGCTGGCTTTTGATCAGGCTAATTTCTTTCACAATCAAATTATATCATCTCTCAGCTTCCAAATAGACGTTCTTGGTCAAACATTTTTTAATCATAAATGTGTTGAGCTGCGGTTGACAATTCAATACACTACAGCACACAACTAACTCCAAATGACATTTTCAACACACTACAGCACACAATTTAACTCCAAATGACAATTCAATACAGCACTGACTAACTGCAAGTAAGCGTTAAACTCACTGCAGCACATTTAACTTCAAATGACAATTCAACACAGCACACAACTAATTGCAAGTATGGCAATTAAACTTTTACACAGCACACATCTAACTCCAGGCAATTCAACACAGCATGCAACTAACAAATGACAATTTCAACACAGCACACAACTAATTTTACAGAGTAATTTTAATTTATTACACAGCACATTCAACTCAAATGACAATTCAACACACTACTCATGCAACCTAACTCAAATGACAATTCAACACAACAAATTCTTACACTAAACCAATTAACTACACAGTTCAACACAACTAAATGTACTTAACAATTAACTACACTGTATCTCAACTCTAGAAGCCCACTTCCCGCTTAGTACAGTTATTTGGACACAAATATTTGTTTAGAATATCAATTTACTTGGTTCGACACTGATTATCACTATTACCCACCCTGATTATTAACACAACTAATTCACCGACGTCACAATTAACTCCCATACAAATTATTAGCACACTAGAATTGCCTCCTTTGGTGCATCACCCTCTATTTACCTCCTTTTGATTTATGAGCACAACTATAATTTCCTCCTCACAGGTGGTTGCCACTGGTGCTCGTCCAAGATAAGCAACACTCTAAAGCTACACTATTTGCTAAACTCCCGAAACAAACAATTTCGCCTCACATTTACATGTTCGCAACACTAAATTCTGTTCTTTAAATCTTATTTTACCACTATTTAGAAAGAGTCTTTTCAGTTGAATTTTAATGTTTAAATTGAATTTAGAAATATTTTTTCAGGAAACTCAAGAAAGCGATTCGGTGCAATATCGGAGTCAGATGGACAAGAACACCGTGTTCGTGACTTTACTTTGCGGTCTCGCCCGGCATGTTGAGACTACAGTGAGTTCATGACTGTTTGCAACGCTGCTTGTCTGGGATAGTATGAAGGTGCTAGTAATCGTTAAACGGTCCGTAAATGTTTCTCGAGAGAAAATAAGCAGTCTCGTTCTATAAATCTTCATATCTGAAACAGATGGAACTCAAAGTGACCTTATTTTTTTTAATTACGCGATACGTATTCTGTGTATAGATAATCCTAATAATAGTAAAAACTTTGAAGCAATGGGTTGCTTCATTTATAGTTAAGGCTTCTTTCTTCTTCTTTGGCTTATATCTAGTATTTAATATATATATTTCATTTTTTAGAATGGTTTTAAAATCATTTTGTGCGATAATATTTTTTGAAAGATATCATGAAAAAAAACACCACAGACACTGCCCAAGAAATTCTGCTTTGTTCAAGCGTAGCAGTGACTGGTTCGACATTTATTGATTAAGATATATGAATAGATTTCCTCCTTTTCACGTTTGCCAGTTATTATTCCGTATGCGATGTTAGACCGAATTCGCGCTCCTTCATGGCCTTTCTGTACTCAACAGCAGATGGCGCTGCTCTTGTTCCTTTTTTTTGTAGCAAAGCTTCTTGTCTCTCACTTTCCTGTAACGCTCAATTTACCAGGTCAGTATCTTAGAGATAGTCCGTTATGAGTTCAGTAAAGATACAGTCCGATGTGCTCTCATTATGTGGCGTTTTTTTTTCAGCTCCTGTAGTGCGTTAGGGCTTTTTTTTGAGTAAGAGCGACTTTGGGCTCATTTCTATTCATGACAGTGCAAACGAATATTTAGCAGAATATGGAAGTTTTCCTCGGAGAAGAACAGTAAAGTAAACAAATGCTTTGGGGCCCATGGCTGAAAGAGGCCTAATCTGATAATGGTACATTGGTGATGCTAGATACTTTCAGTTCTGGGAGTTGAATAGTCTGCTGTTGTTGGGCAAAACAGGTGGGATTTATCTGGATCTTGTGGGATTGTTGCTGGAGCACTGCGAACTGGTGCCTGTAAAGAGTAGCTGCTGCTGTTGAGAAGACTCATATCTCTGGATGTGATAATTTTCTTTACTTGCTCTGAAAGGGAAGTGACATGCTGTTTGGAGACACTCTTCAGGGTTTAGAAATGCTTCCCAAGGAGAATGGGCTGGGGGCAGGATCTAGAAACAGTTAGCAAGGATAGCTATTCCAATTTTTTTTTTTTTCAATAGTGTAATTATGAAGAGATCTTCCGAGGTCTTTTTTGCTTTTCGGATCAGAATAACGTTCAAGTTGCTGAATTAACTTCGTATCAATGTTATCAAGATTATGATGTTCCTTTGGATTTTTTTTTTTGATAAATTCCTTTAAAGTTAGTAATTGCATTTTCTTACCATCTTCATTTCATATACCATCAGCCTTAGGGAAGAAATTTAAGTCTATTTTTTCAATTATGTTATAACTTTATTATTATTGTGGTATTTATTTCTAGATAGTCCTTGCAAAAATAACAGTGGTTAGCATATAAAATGTTGGACCAAGGGGGGGCTCACAGAAATGGAAATTGTACTTCGATTGATTCTTCTTATTTCCTTTGATAATTGACTAAACGCACTAATTTTTTAACACTGCTTTGTATTTTTATTAGTGTCCATGGTATCTATATACTCAACACACATTTACTGCACTTCGACAAATAACACCTGCAAAGACATAACCAGAGTGAACACGTAATTCGTTTCTGATTTTTCCGGCTGCTTTTTCAAAAGTAAGTCTATCCTTTAAATCACCGCTATGGACATCACGAGAAAAGCCGACTCCCGTGATGATCAATCCCGTGTTTATACCGTCAATTAGATTATCCCCTTCTATTTTATGAATGTATTGTAGTATTAATTCAACTTTGAACCCATACAACATTTAAGGTACGATGGATTTTTACCGGTCATTTTTTGTATCATTATCATCTATGAATAATTTAGATTATTAGTTTAAAAATGCAATAATTCAATGGAGCGAACGGAGGCTGCGAACTCCAAAATTTCGCCGTTAGATGGCGATGTTAGTGCTCATCATATACATAAAGCGTTTTTACTGGGTATATTCACGGAAAATCAAAAAGTTAATCCAGCATATTATTTTGCCATCGTTTATATAGCATGTAATTTAAGGAAAAGGTATAACTTTCAAAAAATAATGTCTAGTAAAAGGTTCCGTGTCAAAAAAGTTTATATTATACCATCTACATAATGAAAATTGCACTAACTTTTAAAATTCAATTTCAAATAAAATTTTGATAACGAATTTCAAAACTAATTTAAGGCAGGGGTACCAAATTTCATCATTCCTGCTTTGTTTGTTTCGAAGAGTATAGAAGCAGATAAAATTTAGAGTTTCTAATGCTAAAAAAGTAAAATTTTTTAATCTTTATTGATATCACCGGAAAATCTAAAATTTTTTTGATTGATATTAAAGTATTCTATACATTCTGTCTTCATATCGCCGTTATAATTTTGAGCACATTAAATGTTTATCAAATTTGATGCTTGAAGAATTTTCAATAGTTATACTTATAAATTTTACCATAAATCGTTGGAAGGCAATTTTATAAGCCCAGGCAAAATGACTCAGGAGTGGGTGTCAGCATTACCATAGAGGTCAACGATCCTTTGCGCTTTCTTCGATTTTTTTTTAATTTAACATAAATAATCCATCATTTGCCATACTTTTCCTCCGCCTTTCGTGATTGCTCCGATATGACGCTGGAAGTTTACGGGGAGTAAATTTGTTACTGTTTTCATTGCTGTAATTAATCCTTTGTTGCCATGCACTTTCCTCCGCTTTTCGGCAATTGTTCCGATATTGTTGCTGGAAGTTTGTAGATAAATTTGTTACTTACCATTTGCTGTAATTAATCCTCTGTTGCTTATACTTTTCCTCCGCCTTTCGTAGTGTTCCGATATTGTTGCTGGAAGTTTTTATGGAGTAAATTTGTTACTTTTTTTCATTGCTGTAATTAATCCTCTGTTGCCATACTTTTCCTCCGCCTTCGTGGTGCTCCGATGGGCTTGCTGGAGTTTACGGGAGTAAATTTGTTACTGTTTTTCATTGCTGTAATTAATCCTTTGTTGCCATACTTTCCTCCGCTTTTCGTATTTCGATATTGTTGCTGGAAGTTTTATGGGAAGTGTTACTTTTTTCATTGCTGTAATTAATCCTCTGTTGCCATACTTTTCCTCCGCCTTTCGTAGTGTTCCGATATTGTTGCTGGAAGTTTTTATGGGGGAGTATTTGTTGCACCATTTGCTGTAAATTAATCCTCTGTTGCCATGCTTTTCCTCCATATCTGGTGGTGCTCCGATCTTGTTTGCTGGAAGTTTTGGAGTAAATTTATTTACTTTTTTTTCATTGCTGTAATTAATCCTCTGTTGCATACTTTTCCTCCGCTTTTCGTGATGTTCCGATGTGCTGGAAGTTTACGGGGGAGTAAATTTGTTACTTTTTCATTGCTGTAATTAATCCTCTGTTTTCCGCCGCTTTTCCTCCACTGCGTAGTGTTCCGAATATTGTTGCTGGAAGTTTTATGGGGAGTAAATTTGTTACTTTTCGTGCTGTAATTAATCCTCTGTTACTTTCCTCCGCCTTTCGTAGTGTTCCGATATTGTTGCTGGAAGTTTGTTTTACGGGGGAGTAAATTTATTTACTGTTTTTCATTATGTAATTAATCAACTGTTGCCATACTTTTCCTCCTTTTCATGGTGTTCGATATTGTTGCTGGAGTTTTACAGAGAATAAATTTATTACTGTTTTCATTGAGTAATCCTCTGTTGCCATAGCACTCCCTCGCCTTTCGTAGTGTTCCGATATTGTTGCTGGAATTTTACGGGGAGTAATTTATTTACTTTTTCGTACTGTAATTAATCCTCTGTTGCTATACCTCACTACGTAGTGTTCCGATATTATTTATGGAAGTTTTATGGAGATAAATTTATTTACTTTTTTCATTGCTGTAATTAATCCTCTGTTCATACTTTCCTCCACTTACTTTTCAGCTTAGTGTTCCGATATTGTTGCTGGAAGTTTTACGGGGAGTAAATTTGTTACACATTTTCATTACCATTAATCCTTTGTTGCCATACTTTATCCGCTTTTTTAGTGTTCAAATGTTATTTATGGAAGTTTTATGGAGAGTAAATTTGTTACTTTTTTCATTGCTGTAATTAATCCTCTGTTGCCATACTTTCCTCCACCCTTTCATTAGTGTTTGATATTGTTGCTGGAAGTTTTATGGGAGATAAATTTACTTTTTCATTACTGCGTTAATCTCTGTTGCCATACTTTTCCCTCGCCTTTCGTGGTGCTCCGATGAGCTTGCTGGAAGTTTACGGGGAGTAAATTTGTTGCCATTTCATTGCTGTAATTAATCCTTTGTTTGCTTATACTTTTCCTCCGCTTTTCGTAGTGTTCCGATATTGTTGTAAAGTTTATGGGGAATAAATTTGACTTTTTCGTGCTGTAATTAATCTCTGTTGCCATACTTTTTCCTCCGCCTTTCGTAGTGTTCCGATATTGTTTGGAAGTTTACGGGGAATTAAATTTGTTACTGTTTTCATTGCTGAGTATCCTTTGTTGCCATACTTTCCTCCGCTTTTCGTAGTGTTCCGATATTGTTGCTGGAAGTTTTATGGGGAGTAAATTTATTTACTTTTTTCATTATGATTAATCCTCTGTTGCCATACTTTCCTCCGCCTTTCGTAGTGTTCCGATATTGTTGCACAAGGAAGTTTATGGAGATAAATTTTTTTTATTGTTCTTGAGCAAATTTGTGCATTTTATACTCCCCAAATTTAGGATTGAGAATCAGAACAAACAGAAAAGCAAAACTGGTTGAGGATAGCAATGTTGAAAAATTGTTAATAATTGGAAAAAAATCTCAAAGATTAATATCAGTTTTTAAATTCTATATAAGGGGTACTGGTAGACAAATAAAACCTAAAATTTAAGTGACCATTTTTACAATAGTATTTAGACCAGTAATGATCAAGTTATCAGGGTTTTTATTTTGTTCTCACAGTCGTCAAAACCTACCACTCATAATTTCCTTCAGATCGTATTTTTAATCAAAAAAAACCAACTCCATCATAGCATAGTACCATTACTGGTTCAAATTTTGCAATTATTTATTTTTTAAAATTTGGTAATAATCATCTTATAAATGGTGGCGAAGTTCGGCAAAATTTTATTGTCAGCACTACACATCATTACGAAGAAATTATTTCTCTACACACAGACACATATTTCCGTCAGACGGGTTTTTTTTTATAACCAATATCCCTTGTCCTTTTTGTCCTTTTTTCCAGTCAAATGAAAGATACTGCAACAAAGTGACTGAGTAGTTGCAAGAACAAACTATCTAGTGAATCAATATTTATAACACAATTTCCTCTTAGAAAAGCACTACCCACTGCTCATGTATATTATTTGAATGAAATATTTACCTAAGGGTTTTGTAATGAAAACCAAATAATGGAAATTCAAACCAATAAGTAACAGTTAAATTACGTTCATGGGTATTTGAGTTGTCTTCAATAAGGAGATTTAAATATTCAAAACTTTAATAAATATTTAACAATATATTTTTAAGAGTACTTTATCTAATATATTATTAATTAGATAATTCTCCTTTATTTTTTTTTATTTTCAATTAGAATTGTTTGATTAGTATCTCACAAATCTGCATTAATGATAAATAATAACAAAGGAGAGAATATCAGATGAAAGGAAATGTGAATTGAGGAAATATACAGTAGAACCCCGCTAATCCGACTAATTTGGGACCAAGGGTGCCTGTTCAGTTACAAAAAATTCCCGGATTGCCGAAATTCCAAATTAGAAAGAAAAGATGTGTGCTAAAAATATGATTATAAGTACTCAGTACTATTATTTCTTGAATTCTTTTATTTCCAAAGACCAATAGAAAGATATGTCTCCACCTTTCACATTAGAATAATGGATGCGCTCCTGTATGATGACCTTATCTTACGGCAGGTGCATTAGCAGCTGTGTGCAGAAAATTATGCATGCTGAAATAATTCTTTTGTTTTTTAGTATGTATATTTTTCTTTTTGGAGTAATCTTTTTTCAATTATACATGAAAAAAAATAAATCAGTTCGGATTAGCGGGGTTCTTCTGTAATTATAACGTGATTTGTTGTGAAATGCTGATAGCAGTTTGTAACGAAGAAGAAGATAGCACTACAACGTGCTTGAACAGTTAGTGCATTTTATACTTTTTTAGAATGACCATTTTAAGTAGAAAGGAAATACATTTTGCGTAAATATTATCATTATGATGAACACATATTTCGTAGCTGATTTTCCAAATGCGCCTCTTGGAAGGCACATGTAGTTTAACTTTAGATTAATTTTTGAATTATAAATGTAAAATGACAAACTGATCTCATGATACATAAGAGGTTAAAGTGTCTTTTCGTAATACAAAGATGATGCTCTTGCCTTTTAATTCAATTTTCATACGCAAATTTCAAGGAAAAAGAGGCTATTTCACAAATTTACCGATAGATGGCGATAAAAGTAGCCCCATCGCCATATGCATAACCATCGCTATAACTAGATATCACTTTCGTGATAATAACCTGTTACTTATGAACTACCTTAACAACTCAATGTTATCGAAAACAGCATTTGATACTTTTGAACGGAGAAATATCTACAAGCATCAGGTGACAATCGATTTTGAAATTATATTTTTGCAAGCATTTTTTTTTCCCTCACAAGGTGACGAGACGACCTCTCTTCTACTATGAGGTGATACGCTTACAGCGCCACTCTGCGATGAAATCTGAAGGCAGTGGAGCTCTGCTTTGTTAGACATAACAGCGATCCGGGCTTCATATTTTGGTATTCATGGTGGTGGATATTTATGACAGGCTGAGTGTGGAGTTTAATGGATAAAAAACGCTGTAATCCGCTGATTAATGAGTTTTCTCGAGGAGAAACGGAAGTATAAAAAAAGTTTTATAAACCCTATTTAACAGGTGAAATGCAAAACTATTCCAACCGGTAAAACGTTATGAAACTTCAGGACCTTAAAACAGTTTTATAAATAGTTTGATATGTTTTTTTCATGAACTTCCACCACGGTTTACTTGATTTGTCTAAGAAAGGTTAATGCAGATTTTTTCTGTTTTCTTGACTTTTGGAATTTACCGAGATTTGATTCCGTTTGTGTTTCAATTCGTCGACATGCACTTACTTGATAATCTTTTTTTTAAGTGTAAAGCGTTAAGTGTATTAAGTTAATATTGTTCAAACTTTTTAAAGAGTAATAAAATATTTAAATATATGAAAAAAGATAGAAGGTTCTTAAAATTAATCATTTAAGTAAGAATATTTCCATCAAAATAGATTATAGAGCTATATCTCTTAATTATAGGAAGCAATATGACTCATAGAATTATGAGCTATATTAAATATCAAAATCTTCTAGCCATCCTTTTTTAATTTAAAAAAATTTCTATGGTTAGTATTTTCTTTTAATTTATCCTAGAAAGTAACAATACATTTTCCACATTGTTTCTTTGCTGAAAAAGATCTAGCATCTTTTAATGAAATATATGTATTCAACATTGAAAAATTTAATATTTGTCAATCTTTTCTTATGAATCGACAAATAACCTAAGGTTCGTTAGTAATAGAAAGGTCTAAACTGGCTTTGAGTTTTTTTTTCAGCCTTTTATCTATTAAGAATATATTTAAAATTTGCAAGGAGAGACGGAAAACTAAAACAACTGGATACTGATAAAAATTTTGAAAACTAGTTTCAGGAAGTGTTATTTCTGGCTTTCCTCAAGGCGAAGATAAAGCGATTTTAACGAGCACATACGACAATTAAGTCTAAAATATAGAAGTGCAGTCAATATAAATTAATATCTGTATAGACCAGAAATTATTTTGCATACTCTTCAGAATAGTTACTCAAAAACAAAATTTGCCTGGGTAAGAAAATAATAACGGCCTCAGATTTTTTCTGAGATCCCACCGACAAACTACCTGCTAGCTGTGACTTTTCGCATTTTATTACAAAAGCATTAAGGTTATGATTAGAACACAATTTTCATATAACGTCTTCTGCCTTCTCTTTTTTGCTACCTCAGTTTGGGTAGTTTTTTAGACGACTAACCGACATTTTGTTAAAAAAAAAAATAAAATTTATATAGAAAATTATTAAATTATTTTCTGTTAACAAAAATACTTACATTTCCATGAATATGACTTTTCTACTGTAACACACTAATTTCGTAGTTGTTAAGATTAAAACGATTAGCGGAAACGGCCTTTCTGAAGAAGATTAAAATTTTTTCATGTGATACTTTCGAACACTTGAGTCTCGTTTCCGTGGGATTTCGGGTTCGTTCTGTAAAGCCCTAAACTCTTCTTATCTAATTTAGATTTTTTCGTGATGTCTAATTCCAGCTCAATTAAATGGCATCATTTTTAACAGATTATTTTATTGTTTTCCCATTTTTTTGCGACTTTTTAAAGTCATTTTTTTTCAATACATTTCCAACTTTGAAATGAATTTAAAAGTTTCAACACCTTGCGACCTATCTTAATCATCTCTACAGCAGAGGAGTTCCCCAAATCTTTTCCCTCGCGTACCCCTTGTTCTTTTTTGTTTTCGCTTATATACACCTCCCAACCATTCATCTACGCAAAGTCTTGATTGATAATATTGAGGGCTTAGATTAGCTTAAGAATAGAAATGACTCGAATTAATAACATCTGCATAGCTTATTTTTGCAGCTGTGCGTTGTTGAAATGAGCCAGCTGGGAGGCGCCACCTCTAGCTTGGCACGCCAGAGAGCGTTACTTTATAAAATAAAAGAAGCCATATCAGAGTGTAATTTATGATGTGTGGCGGCATACAACGTCAAACACTCACATTATTATTGAAATGTAAAATGTCTTTTATCTGTATTGTTATAATTCCAAGATTGTATCCGCGCGATGCGATGTTGATATGGCAATCATTAATAAATAAGTAGTGTAAATAATGTAAATTAAATGTATATAATTTAAATCATCATTTTATTGCAACCATACATCAGCACACTATCTAAACGCCAAATTGGTGACCTCAGGTTGAATATTGCTCTTCTACAGAGCGTAGAAAGTAACCGTAGACAGTGATTTAATGGACGGCAAGACCACCGCGTCCAAGTTTCTCGTATTGCTGTAGTGCCTCCGTTTGGAGAGAAAACCCGGCAATATGGTTTCGCAGTGGAATCTCAATTTCACACCAGTGGGATTGGCTGGGATTCTACAAAACTTATCACACTGTTGTCCTTCGGTCGAAACCGAGAATTCTTTCACCAGGTTAGTGATATTATTGCTTCTCTCCAAGTAAGTACAAAACGTTAAAGGAACGTTTGATTAATATTTTCTCTGATTCTGAGGAGCGTCGACTTAAAAAAATTGTTACCAAGATGTAAATTGGGTGATAAACGCCCGTCTATGCTCTTACGTCAGATGCAAGTTGGCGGGAAACGTTGGCGATGAAACCTTTCGATCTTTATGGTTGCAACGCACCCACACAGATGCAAGCATGTTTAACTGCTATTGATAGTCTTAATAAATTATCTATCATGGCGGATAAAATTGCGAAGACGTAACGTCTGGTGAAATATGTTCTAACATGTGAAAGCAGAGAGTACCGGAAACGAGCACTCTATTGTTGCATTTCCGTTTACAAGCCAAATAAGTGAAACTTTTCACTGAAAATTGATACTCGCAGTTTCGGAGATCCAGAAGCATGGAGTCGGCGAGAGTAATTATCGCTCGTTCTGCTGGTCATGGGGATCAGATGTTGCTGGTACCGCTTCCGTTTTTTTTCACGAAAATGCTAAAAGTGTATTCCACCTTGTAGTTCAGCAGGGAAAACTAGAGGGCCGGACGTTGATGGCGGCCGACGTTAAAGGCCAGAATAATTGCCGTCTAGTAATTCACGATGAACCATCGGGTCTTAGCTTCCTAGTGGATACAGGTGCTGATATTTCTGTCGACCGTACCTCCTTCATCCGCAGAACGCTGCAAACCAAAATCTTTGTAAATTTGCTGGCAACAAAGCATTTCAAAAATAAATACGTATGGAACTCGAGCCTGTCTCATATGTGGTTTAAGAAGAATTTTCCTTGGTCTTTTTAACCCATAGCTGATTTCCTGAACCTATTTTAGAGGCTGATTTTTTAACACATTGCAGGATAATTATTGATTTAGAAATCTAAATGTCTGAAGGGTAACAAACCACACTAACTTCTACTGGTAAAATTTCACCGAAAATACCCCATCCATAACTGCTTTAAAATTATCTTTAAATTTAAAAGATTCGGGAATACAATGATATTTTTGATGATGTTGAGATCTCTATCAAGTTCAATCTCATAATGTTACTCATGTAATTCAAACAAGGTCCTCCTGTAGGTGCTAAGGCACGGCAGTTTAGCTCCCCATAAAACTAATGGCAACCAACAGGAACTGAATTTAATCCATAAAGGAATCTGTAGTCCTTCAGTTGGGCAAGTCCTTTAGTAATGGTAAAAAGAAATCTGATGGTTCATTGGAGGCCATTGCGGAGACTACAGAGCTCGGCAACGCAAGACCATTCAGATAAATATCCTGTGGGCATATCCATGATTTCACCTCATATTTGCACGGAAAACTGTTTTTCACAACCCTTGATCTCAAACGTGCTTACCATCTTTCTTCGCAGGAGACGGTAAGCAAAACTGCTATAATAACCCCTTTGGTTTCTTTCAATTTAATTTCATGACTTTTGGTTTACAAGGAATGCTGCTCAAACAGTAGCGCTTGATGGATAATGCACTTCAGGGCTTGACTTTTGTTTGTTTACGATGATGATCTTTTTTAATTTATGCTATCATTGGAGGAACATAGATCATTTGAAACAAGTTTTTTTGACAGACTACGAAAATTTGGTTTGGTTTTTAAAATCGCGATAAATGTGTTTTTTGCTGTGGAAGGTTATCATTTCTTGGCCATAAGATGAACAATGTAGTACTCCATTACCCGAAATGAAGCCATTCATTTCCCCGGCCGAAAACAGTTCAAGATCTGGACGATTTTTTAGGCATGCTAGAATTTTTTCCGTTGGTTTTACCTCAAGCGGCAAAAAGCAATTACCTTTACAAAAAATGTTGTTGGGAAATGTAAAAAAACGCGATAAACTCACTTAATTGGACTGTGAATCTGGCCAAGCTTTTTTGAAATTGTTAACGATCTTAAGGAAGCAACTCTCCAGCGCATCCTGACTCTAACGCAGCCATAATTCTAATGGCATCCGTCAAATATCGATGGCTGTATGCAGCAACTTAGTGATTCCTGGAAACCATTAGGTTTTCTCCCGAAAACTCAGCACGGCAGAACAAAATTTTTAGCGCATATGACCGGGAATTTGCTGTATTTTTTGTCATAAAATATTTTTCGCTATTTGCTGAAGGAACTAAATTTACTAGCACAACACGATCACAAGCAATCACTTATGCTTTTCACAAAGTGTTGAGAAACTGTCATACACGTCAAATAAATCATCTGTTCATTGCTCAGTTTACTGTGGATATTAAACATATTAGTGGAAAGGACAACGTGGTAGCCGATGCTCTTTTCTCGCATCGAAAGTATTTTCCACTTCCCCTCTGAAGCTTGCGAAGAAATTGCTCGTAGTCAACAAGACGAGGAAGCTTGATCTTTACTTAAGCAGCCTACTTGCTTGACTTTGCAAGGTGCAGGTTCAAATAGATGTGATGCTATATTGTGATATTTCCCTCAGGTCATCCGTCTACATTCAAAACGCACTAGATATCAGAGTGTTTCGCAACCTACATGATCTTGCTCACCCCCCTGGTGCGCGTGCCACAGTTAGGCTCATATGCAGCCGTTTTGTTTGGCCACAAGATGAAGCAAGACATTGTTACTTTTTTCAAGATCACCGCCAACGTCAAGAAGTCGAAAATCTTTCGCCATGTGCACTCACCCGGCTCATGGCGGAGTTCAAAGGTACCAAACCAGCGATTCATCAACGTAGTGATCGCCTGGAACCCTCTTCCATCATCACAAAGTTTTTCCTATTGCCTTACCAGCCATTGACAGGTTCTCCAAGATGGCCTGGCTATGCCACTTACTGATATCGAGGGCGGAAACAGTGGCTCGAAATACAGCACAGTGGTTGGTTCCCGCTGGAGTCCCTCGGAGGATTTCCACGGACGGTGCGCAATTTACAGTGATGTAAATTTCACTCCTGGCGAAAACCAGCACGGAATACGTCTCTCGCACACAGCGCATACCATCCACAGGCAAACACGGCGCAATTGAGATGGCACCGAGACATGAAAACGCAGCCATCATGGCCTTTTACATCCATTCAATTAGGTGTCAGCATTTGCCTGCTGTTATTCTGCTTGGTCTTCACTTTCTTCAAAGAAGATCTCCAGTGCTCCTCTACTGGAAATGGTGTAATGAAATCTTTTTGCCTACCAAGTCGTTTTCGTCCAACAGCAACCACAAGCTGCAATGGTTCATAAAGAAACTAAAACATATTCAGCAGTTGCGAGCAACTCCAACATCTAACCATTCTGCAAAACCTACTTTTGTATACAGAGATCTCAGTGTGTGTTCCCATGTCTTTCTGCGTGCTTAGATGCTGTTCAGCCTTCCTTGTCACAACCTTGCCACAGGACCTTATCCAGAAGTTCTGTCACGAACAAATAAAAATTTCGTATCACCAAGGATAACAAAAGTGACTGTGACTGATGATTAGACTTAAGCAGCTCATCTTTTGTTTGGACAGTATTATCTTCTGAAAGTAAACTTGACTCTCCTGGAGTCGACACACCATCTCCACTCCTTCAACCGGGAGCCTGAAAAAATCAGCTATGCCTTTGTCTACAATCACCTATACTTACACTGACCGGCGAGGTTCTGTTTTCCCGAGTTAGAGTATCGAGATTTTTGTGTCTTAAGGTAGATCAATTTTTTTTTTACAGGAAGGATGGTGTGTGGCGGCGCTAGCGTCAAGCCCTCATTTTATTATTGAAATGTAAATGTATCTTTTGCCATCTGGCAACATTATTTATAATTCGAATTATATCCACTTGCGATGCGATGTTGTTCGCATAACCTTTAAATAAGTAGTGTAAATAATGTAAAATTAAATGTATATAATTTAAATCATCATTTATTGCAACCATACACCCAGCACTATCTAAACGCCCAAGATGAAGTGTGCGTTTGGCTGGTTCTCATTCCTATTGTGCGGTTGGATGGATATTTTTTAATGGGTTTTAGACTTGTAGCATGTGTCCGTAAGATTTTATCTTTAAAGTTTCCATTGTTCTCTGTTTTACTTAGTTTAGTTCTTAATTGTGTTTTATTAAATGAGTTTTGGTTTTTTATTAGTGTGTTGGTTTATGATTTGTGTAGTTGGTTTCATATATCCGTTTTACCATGAAGTATTAGTTCAACGCCGAAAGAAAAAAAAACCAGTTTTGTAGTAACTGTTTTTAACGTAGGATAGAAAAATTGCACTTCGTAATAATCAGCTTAATCAATATGCCCATCAGGGGAATACAACCAACTCAAATATCAGAATGCTTGACATTCTAAAAATAATATATCGTCTAATGTAAAGGCTGGATGGTATATGCGAAATGAGAAGAGATATAAAGAAAGAATGCAATTAAGCTAATGAAATCTCTCTTTTAAAGGAATTTATCAAAAAAAATCTCAGCAAGAATTCTATCATAATCTCGCTAAAATTGATAATGAAGCCATTCAGCAACTTGAAATTATTCCTATCCGAAAAGCAAAGACCCCGGAAGAGATTCTTTTATAATTGTAACTATAATTAAAAAAAAAAAAAATTAATAGCTATCCTTGCTGTTTCCTGTAACCACCCCATTCTTCTGAAGCATTTCTAAACCCTGAAGAGCAGTTTCAAACGGAATGTCACACACCTTTCAGAGCAGGATTAGAAAATTATCACATAATCAGAGATATGAGTTCTCTCAACAGCAGTAGCTACTCTTTGCAGGCACCGGTTCTTTGATGCTCCATGTAATCCACAAGATCAGATAGATCCCACCCACACATCTTTGCCTCCAACAACAGCATGAACTATTCAGCCAAATTTAAGTATCCAGCCATAATGTACCATTACCGGGGATTAGGCCCCTGCGGAAACTGTAATTTAAAATTGCTAATTTACTATCAACAATCAATTGGTATGGTTATTAAATAACAAGTATTCGCAGGAGAAATAAATTCATGATTTTTTAATCAACTATGTTTTCTTGTTTCTATTAACTTTCTTTGATTCGCGTACACCCAACTAGACGGGGTACGCGTACCACAACTCTATTTAAAGAGCCCGAAGATTTTTTTTGCGTCATAATATGGCGAAAGAAACTAAATATATGCAAGATTTAGAACGCCTTTTATGAACCGATTGAAACAAAATTAGCTTGTAGTCCCACAACGCTAATAGCAGACCTCTCCGCAATTTTTTGATAAGTTTAGGAGTTATTGTGTTAAAAGTATGCTATTAACCACAGACCAACAGACAGTCAATCCTTTGGTTGATTTGATCAAAATTTGATACGGACCTACATTTCTGTTGACATTGGAACTGTGTATATTTTATCCATCTAGCTATTTCAGTTTTAGACTTATCAGTGTTCCATGGACACAGACAGAAAGGAGCTTCCCATTGACGGATTTCTACAAAATTCGAATAAAGAACCTACAGGAAATTGTATTGTAAAGATCAAATACCAAATTTCATCACTCCAGTCAACGGTTTTAGTCAATAGTGTTCACGGACAAGACATGATACCAAATTATTGTTCGGACTCGGGGAGGTCTGACGTGGAGACAAAATCTCGAGTTCCAATTTTTTGACGTTGCAATACTTTCTCCCTTATATACTAGAAACGAAAAGTAAAAGTTTGCTTGCAAGTAAAGATTGGAATAAGGATATTATTTTTTTTATAAGTACTTTTACCGAAAATTGTGCTTAGTAAAACAGTTCGTAATTTTCTTTTATAATTTTGAATTTAATTATATAATTGAAATATGTTTCTTAACTGTTTCACCTTATTTCATTGTTGTTAATATTTAATGATATCAATTTAGATATATGTCACGTTGTGCTTAGATCTTATGAAAATAAAATTATCAACTTCGGGTTTGTACTTTCCAGGAATTCAATTGAATGAAAAGACTACAGCATTAAAGTGATTTGATTTAATTTGCTTTTATAAATGATGTGAAAATTTTTTTGTCAGAGTTAAATATTGATTGCATAAGTCCTGTTTTTTACTTTCGTTTATATTACAAGATTTGGTATGTAGCAGAACAGAAATACGTTTTAGATTGACAAAACAATATATTTTTAGTTTTGGTCCTTGGTTCCACAACTTTCGCAGAGATTATTCGTCTCTCCTTCCTGGTCTATCATCTATGCATCATATTTAATTCGTGCAGGAGAAAAACAGTGATATATTATGTATTATCCAAATTGAAAACGACACTCTTTTATTTCTTATAGGTGTTACTGACAATTACTTATGAAACGCCGGCATTTACTCAACCTAGGCATTTTATAGGATACCGGGCATTTCCCAAAACAAAGTGTATTATATACTTTCCATAGGCATTGTAGCATATATTACTAGCCATTTCTATGAATGGCCCAAAATGCTGACAGGCAAAGTAACGAAAAAAGAACAATAAGGCTATTATTGACAAACGATACATTCCTCACAAATGCACATGTTATTTCAAAATAAAAGAGTGCCATAAAAAATCTTTTTATTCAAAATACTTAAGTAAATTAAGTTTACATATGGAGTTTTGTCTTTTTTTATTAAAACTTTCAAATAAAATGTGAACCACATGTTACATCAAGGAAGAAATAATTTTATTTTGATTTGCATAATTTTATTTCTTATAAAAAATCAAATGGATGATTTCTTTCATACTTTTGCCGCTTTGTCATTTGAATGCCCATAAAACGTGCGAAATGTTAATCTTTCGTGCCTTCAGTTTTCATTCTATAGAATGTCGGCTTTCACATATTACCGGTAATATATGTGGATTGATTGAACTTCAATTTTTTTCAAGAAGTACTTTCATAAGCATGGTTCTTTCAAGGCATAATTGTGGTCTTTTATGTTAGTAAATAACGTACGTATAAAAAAATTTAATTTAATTTAACTACAATAAAAAAAAATCTCTGTAATTGTCAGGAAAACTTAAATCCAGCAACAGAGATCTCATTAGAAACTTGATATAGTTCTTTTTTGTTAAACATTATATTTTAATTTTATTGTTCATACAAATTAAAGAAGACTTCTGTTTCAACTTTAGGATTACATCGACATACTGCTAAACTGTTTCAATATCATTGCTTTTTATTCGGTGTGTGTAGCCATTAATTAGCAAACCGTAAGCGTGCCAAAAGCCAAGCGAACACTGTCGCGGAAAAATAAGCAAAACCAGATACTTTAAGTGCATAAAACTGTCAGAGTAGTAGAGCTTTTAGCAAACTGTAGACAAATCTTACTTAGCGGTCATTTTCCTTTCAGGCTGTCTCGTGCTGCCATCTATGTAACTGTTACTAATTATTAACATATTGAATAAAGGCCTACAGATTTCTTCTTATTCCTCGTAGCTATAAACAATGCATAGACTATTGTTCATAAACAACTTTTTGTAAATAAACTAACGGATTTATGATTGGATATTTCTTTCTTTGAATTTGTGCATATATTTATCATAAAATTTCGAAATCCGATATAAAAAATTCTCATTCCATGCAGAAGTTTAATAATTTAGATATATAGTTCTGTATTTAAGTATGGCAGAGTCATTATTGTGTTCAATTATTTGAATGAATAAATGCTGAACTTTATCAGAGGATTCTTCTTTACTTCTTGGAAAATACACTATAGGAATCGCTAGTTAGAATATTTTCAGCTTTGAATTTCAAATTTAGAAATTTTTGTATAAGTAAGAGTATTAAATGAAACACAGATGTGATAAGCAAGTCTAAGACATTTTAAGGAGAGGATAAAACAAATGACATAGGGTGAGAATTTCGAAATTTTAAATAAAAGAAATTAAGGAGAGGCAAAAGGAAGACATTTGTTGACGATAAAATAAACCGAAGGCAGGGACAGAACCGGCTAACGGATAAGACAGGTGACAAACCACCTGTACCAGTGGGGATCTGTTCTTGGAGCATCTAAGTATTGGTACGAGCAGGAAGAAGGAGAGGTATTATTTCTTTATATGAAGGGTAACATGCAACTTGTGGATGTTGCGCAAGCTCCACTTGCAACGGGGAGGAGGAGACATCTCAGCAGAAAACCGTGCTGCCAAATTATTATTTGAAAGTAGACTTTTTTACGCTATCAAAGCACCAGTAAAGAAAGTAATATTTTGCAGGTGTTAAAATTCAACTAATGTGAAACAAAAAAAATGTATTACGAACAATTAAAGTATAGAAAATCAAATAAAAAATATTACTTCGGACATACAAAATGTAGAGCATATCTTTAAAAAATTCAGAAATTAATGTTGCGTTTTCGCAACGTCAGTGTTAATAGGTTAAGGAACCGGGCCTACATTTACCTTCCGGCTTCAGAGGGGATTTTTAATTACTTAAAATTTACAGTTCGACAAATTTATTTGGTCAGTATATCTTGTTATTCTACTTTTTTTCTAACCATATCAATGATCGGAAGTTAAGAACCAGCTGGCACAGGTATGTGAGGATGAGAACTCGGAATTAGAGCGAAGTTTATTTATAGAGAAATTCTTACACTTCATGTTTTAATCTGTGCAAATTCATCGGAACGTTTTGTAAATTTCAGCTCCTTGGTTTTTTTACCACTTAACCTCTTTGTTGGCACAGAAATCGACTAGTTAGACATAATTCTAGATTTGTGTTTTTCCGAACTCTCGAGGAATTATTAAAACGTGGAGATTCGTCAAAATCTAGGGGTTCAGAATGTTTTGACGATTACAATACTCCCTTTGTATACTTCGTTTACAGTAAAAAAAAGAGCCGCCAACATTATTTCGCCGTCGATCATCATATTAAAACAAATTCGGCTGTGTTTTCTCGTTTTATATACTTTATTCTTCTGTTATTGTACAAGTCTTTTTTTATGGAAATAATGTACTTCCAGAATGAATTCATTGATTATATGATTTTCCAAGGAAAATTTCAACGTATGGTTATTCAGAGGGTTGCTTAGCGTTGTTGGGATTTAGTGGCACAAAACGAGATATGGCTTTGCTGCCTATCACAAGAGGGAAAATTAAGTGAAGGAATCACTACGAGCGAATACAAAAGAAAAACGCATGCCATTGTCATGCCCATCTCTACTAATAATAAAATCAGATGTGTGTGGAAATCTACAGGAAACTCTTGAAGGTCGCTGAGCTACAAATTCAGCTCAAATATGATTTAGAGGATGAGGTCAGAGTCAATTTTTTCCGAGTTTCAATTAATTTTCATTTATTAAGAATTAAATCGGAATTTCGACATTAAGGAAACGTGTTTTGCAAATGTTTCAAGGTTTTTTTTTCTTAAGTATAATCAGACGAGAATATAAATACAAAGGGCAGAACATAATAGTACACTTTAATATCTTGCTTTTCTTGTAGAAGAGATCTTAAGGAATTGCTCAATTTTAAGAAAGATTTTGAGTAGCGTGAAAATTGTAGAGTTTGTCATTCATATGTGTCACCATTTTTTTATATTGCAACGAATCATGTGAAGTTTGCTTTGGAATTATGTAATACAGAGGTAATTATAGTTGAATAAAAAAACTGTTGCCTTATGAACAAGGTGATTATAATTAAACTCCCTCCGTCAGTCCGTGTGGATAAAAGATTCGAACCTACCTTGGCAGAATCAATGAAGCTATCAGAAGGTTTTTTTTCATTGTAGATTATAGTGATTGTAAAATATTTAGGTAAAGAATCATATTCAAAGTTCGTACAGTTTTTCCCTCTTGCCGGCTCCAAAGGACAAGCGACGTAATCCTTCCTCATGCGTACAAGATTGCTGCCAGTACACGCGCATGGAGAATGTTAAAACAATTAAATAGTATACATCAATATGAAATAGTAAAAAAAAAAGTCTTTAGTGCATAGAATTCAAGTTCTAGTTTTCAGTTTGTAATGAAAATTTAAGTTCAGAAGGTAGTAAGTAGTGCAGTTTTTCAACTGCTTATGCTCAAATATTAGTTTGAAATTGTTATTTACAATTTGTACCCTTTAATTTTGATAAGGTATAAGAACAAAAAGGAATTTTTTTGAAATAAAAAAAAATGCTTCCCACTTTATAATTCGTTCGTGAGGTATTGGACGGTCTTTAGACATCATCATGCAGTCAGAAAACATTTATGAGATGTAAAACATTTATAAGGCGAAGCTATTTCAATTCTTTTTAATTTGGAATGTTTCGTCATCCTCATGACACCATCTTATTCTGATTGGTCTGTTGGTACTGGTGGCGTACATAATTTAAGGCAAGCAAGGTTTGATAAAATCCCAGGAAAAGATCTTTGGCGATTAGATTTAATATCGGAAGTGGGTCAGTGGATCTTTTTGCGTAATCCCTTGTTACAATTGTCTGCTTCGGTGGAACTTATGCGTGTGTGACGTCACATCCTCCAGGCCGCGTGACCTGCCGGGCATCATTGGTCAGTCTTAACGGCTAACTCAGAACTGCTTTTATTTCCCAAGGTCTTATAGGCCGATCGTTTTGTTATCCACAGCTGTTTTTTTCTATACTCGAACCCAAAGGGTGTATAAGGTTCATTGCTTCCACGTCATCTCGAAGAAGGGACAGCCCAACAAACTTAAGAAGAAGAGGGACACTCAAAGAAAATTGGCGGTTGCAAGGACTTAATTCTGGCGAGCTTCTGTGAAGCAAGCATTTAAAGGAGTCTCACGCCAGGTCCCTATTGCGCAAAAAAGAATGCGCAGGGGATTTGATTTGTTTCGATGCTTAGCGGCGTGGTTCTAACTTTGGTTAGAAAAAAAAAAAGGACATGGAGGCCTTTCTATGAGGTGCCATTTTTTTCTCTTGACCAGGTGGATCGGCAATTTAGTCCATCTCCTGATGACAATTTTACTTGATTTTAAAGCAGATTCAAACGAATTTTTTGGATTGAATATTTTTTTTTTAAACTAGGGATAACAGCCTTTGTTGCTAAAATCCCTAAACCTCGTATCTCTCGGAGATACAATTGAGAATCAAAGTCAACTTTGGTTAACTTACCTTTTTTTTTAGGCGTCTTTGATTCTTCTAGCTGTAGGTCTGAGAGACAGAATTCATCATGGATTATGACAGATGTATTTCTTTGCTTTCCTCATACAAAATCGGAGTTGAAATGGTTGCGTCGCGTTTACAAACTGCTTTTATTACTATCATAGTAATGTTTAAGTTAAAAAAAAAAAATATAGTATATGACATTCCTGGCGGGTAAAATTAAAGAGCATTTTATAAGACTTTTGGTGCGTTGTTGATTGCGAATAAGTATTTTCTTCCTCTGAAATTTAAAATTAGGATAAGTGGCGTTGCATGTTAACCAGAGCCGACGGGAGCAAGACCTGCTGTGCGGAGACGAATTGTAATGGAATTGGTCTCAAATTTTCGCCAACTTGTATTTACCAACTACAGTTGAATACCCAATTAAAAATTTTTTTACGTGGGATTCAAAATTTTTTCCGGCGGAATTGCCCCCCCGTTCCCCGTCTGGCGCCACCCTGATGTTAAGGACGAACTTTGTGAAACTATAGACCATTCGTGACGTCGACTCCGTATACCGATTGTGTATAGTAGGAAGGCATTTTAATAACAAGTATTTTTTGTTATTGTTATTTTTCAATTCTATTCTAAATGCGAGTGCAATTTCAATCCTGAAGATTTTAGTTTCAAAGTCTTATTAAAATGTATGTTAAGTGTTTTGAAAAAAAATTAAATAAAAAAAATTGTGGTTTGTTTTCATCCTATTACTTTCTGCAAAAGTTTGTGTCTTTACTTCTGCTGAATCAATATAGCTGCCTATAATGAGAAAACTGCTTTTAAATTTGGTGTTGCATGTTAAAGGACAAATATTGGCACAAATATTCCCATCAAGCACGGGAAGCCAACATCAACACACCACATTTCTATTCGAATCCCTTTCAGTGATCACAATTCAAATGAATTTTCCCATTCCGACTGCAGATGTGTAAGGGTCTATTCTGGTACCTGGTTGGGACTGGGAGATGTCACTTTCCGTTTTTTAACGGCCGGGAAAATGACGTCTCAAGAGCATAGAATCATTAAATACCTATGAGTTTGGCACACTCTTAGTCTATATTCAAATTTAAGTGATCATAACTCGACCAGAAATTTGTCTCAGATTTCTGGGTCAGAAATTATTAATTTTCTATTAATTCTGTAACTTGACAATCATATCGCCGAAAAGACAGCAGAACACAAAACTTACTGATCATCTTTCTTTGTTGGTCTTTTCCTGCCTCATCTGACCACATTTTGTCCACTTTCTAAGTTATGCAAACTTCGATTTGCCATGATTTCAAATGTGGTTAAGAATCGGTAGCAATGCAACACTTTTATCTTTTTTAACTCAGACTTCTGGGTAGAAATCATAGTAATTGATTAATTTTCTATTAATTCTAGCAAACTTGACAATCACTATCCTTGAAAGACAGCAGAACACAAAACACTGATCATCATTCTTTACAGTTCAGATACTTTTCCTGCCTCATCAGCCATTTGTCCGCTTTCAAATTATGCAAACTTCGGTTGCCATGATTTCAAATATAGTTAGAATCCGGTAACTGTAATGCAACACTTTTATCTTCTTTTTAACTCAGATTTCTGAATGTTAATTTTCAATAATTCTGTAAACTGACCCAATCACTATCGCCGAAAAGACAGCAGAACACAAAACACTGATCATCATTCTTTACATTCATTTCAGATCTTTCTAGCACTCATCCTGACCATTTTGTCCGCTTTCTAAGTTATACAAACTTCGATTTATTGCCATGATTTCAAATATGGTTAAGAAATCAGTAACTTCATATTACAACGCATCTTCTTTTTTGCTCAGACTTCTGGGTAGAAATCATTAATTTTCTATTAATTCTTGACAAATCACTATCATGAAAAGACAACAGAACACAAAAAACGCAATATCATTCTTTGCATTGATTTATGAATCTTTCCTATATTGACCATTTTGTCCGCTTTCTAAGTTATACAAACTTCGATTTGACATGATTTCAAATATAGTTTAAGAAATCGATAACTTTAATGCAACACTTTTATCTTCTTTTTTTTTTATACGAATTAATCTGCTATCACCAGCATTTTGTAACAATTGTAACAGCATTGAGTCCTAGGACATCAAAGGGAAACTAAAATTGGGTGTAGAAAGGATTTGAAAGGAAATGGCAGCAGCGGTTCCCATTTTGTGGAAACCGCTGTGGATGTCAAATATCACCAAGTTTTGTGGATCTCAACAAACTAAATGAAGGGAGTAAATATCTTTATCTTATTTTGCATCACAGAAAAGAAAAATTGATTTCATGAAAGATGTGAGTGAAATGTTATATATACAGTGAAACCTCTTCGAACGTACCCCTGCATAGCGGCACCCCTCTTAACAATTTTTCGTGGCTGGATTTTTCAGCTTATGACTAATGTTAAATAACCTCTAGCAACGGCACCCAACCCTCTGAACGGCCCAGGAAGGGGGATAATACATCTGACAAACATGGATTAGAGATTTACTTTTTAAACTGAAAAACGAACTTGAAAAAATGGTTTTCCGAGAGTAAAACTTAAGTGATCATAAAATTGTATCTTTTTTCAAAAAAATATAAAAAATTATTAAATAAAATTTTTCTCTTTAGATAAGTCTCAAACTTCATTGTAAAAAGAAATATGAGTCAGACGTTTTATATTATGTATTATATGATATCTTGTAATTATAGCAAAATATAGAGCGGCAATTTCTCGGAACGGAGGTGTGGCCGCTCAGAGGAAAAATTTCACTGTATAATTATTTATCAGATATAAAAAATAGATTACGAAGCCACTCTTTAAATTTATGCATGTTTAATTCCTCGTGTAAAACTTTTTTTGGTGATGAATTACAAGAAAACAGTGTGTGAGTTTAAATATTAAAAAAAAAAAAAAAAAATATTTCTAAAACAATTCTAGGTAACATTTTACTACAATTCTGAAACTAACACTTTTTTCCCGGAAATGCCACGCGGTTTTTTTCATTTCTTTGACATCTATAACTCCGCTTCTCTTGGAAAGATTCAGATCCACTGATTTTGCATATTTAGGAATCCATTTATTTATTACACTCTGTTGTAACTAATGAATCCATTGTAATTCCCCCCCCCCCCCTTATTATATTTTTTGTAACATGCATAAAAGAAAGAAACGATTTTGAATATTCAACTTTAAATAAAATTTACTGATATGCGGATTATATCAGTTAGTATCTTCGTATTACAAGCGTATTGGAGTATAAAGAAAATTCAGTGTTTTGCAGATTTTTTTTCCATAAACCAGTTTATAGAGGGAAAGGACAGGCCATGTCATATATTGTTCATATTCAGATATAAAGAGCACCTGAAATGTTTTGGAATCTCTGACCTGATAAAGATTTGACTTCCTTATTAACATTCCAGCAGGCGGATGTGCAGTGCCCACGTCATTGTATCTTATTACATATTTGTCATGTTTTTAAAAACAGATACAACTTTTATTCATGTAATCTGTATTTATTAGCTTTTATAATGTAAAGTTATATGAATAAGAAATTGCACCTAAATTATAAAGAGATCGATACCAAATATGTAATACATTACGCAAATATAACCTCAACTTGGGCCCGCTGAAAGGAAGCTCAATAGCACGCATAAATACAAAGCGATTTGAAGAGATAATGATTTATAATGGAATTAATCTTCATAAAAATGAATGCTAAAATATAATCTTTTGGTCTTTACTAATTCCACCATTTTTCAAGTTGGGAAGGATAGATTGTAAGCAGGCTTGCGAAATCTCAGTTCTTGTACAAGCATATTAGTTGTATTAATTCCAATAATCTCCCATTAAAACCAGAGAGGCTGCCTCTTAAATTTTTAACTGAAGTAGGTCGCGTGGCGTCAATACCACCTTTTTGCTCATTGATATGGTCGTATGGCGTCGGCAGATACCATCTTCTTTGCTCGTGATGGTCGCTTGGCGTCTGACGGGCTACCTTTGATCATTAATGGTCGCGTGGCGTCTGACATTTCACTTTCGCGATCATTAATGGTCGCGTGGCATCTGGCAGATATCGCCTTTGTTCATTAATGGTCGCTTGGCATCCGAGCGGATATCTGCTCGTATGGTCGCTTGGCGTCGGCCAGATACCACCTTCTTTTGATCATGGTCGCTTGGCGTCAGCAGGTACCTTCTTTGATCATTGTGAGTCGCTTGGCGTCCCGGCCAGGTACCGCCCCTAACTTTGATCATTGTTAATGGTCGCGTGGCGTCTGGCAGGTACCACTTTCTTTGATCGACTAATGGTCGCGTCTGGCCAGATATCGCCTTTGTTCATTCGTAGTCCCCTTGGCGTCTGACAGATATCACCTTTGCTTATTAATGGTCGCTTGGCGTCACAGCAGATACCACCTTCTTTGATCGTAATGGTCGCTTGGCATTGACAGATACCACTTCTTTAACTCATTGATGGTCAACTTGGCGTCTGGCCAGGTACCATTCTTTGATCGTGGTCGCGTGGCGTCTGACCCAGGTACCACTTTCTTTGATCATTAATGAACAGCGTGGCGTCTGACAGATATCACGCTGTTCATTAATGGTCATGGCGTCCTGACGGCGGTTATCACCTTGCTCATTGTGGTCGCTTGGCATCTGACAGATACCGCATCGATCATTGTGGTCGCTTGGCGTCTGACGGTTATCACCTGCTCATTAATGGTCAGCGGCATCTGACAGATACCACCTTCTTTGATCATTAATGGTCGCTTGGCGTCGGCAGATACCTTCTTTTGCTCGACTGATGGTCGCTTGGCGTCGGCCAGGTTCACAACTTCTTTGATCACATTATTAATGAATTCGCGTGGCGTCTGGCCAGATACCACCTTCTCATTGATGGTCGCGTGGCGTCTGACAGATACCACCTTCTTTGCTCATTAATAATAGTACACATTTTTAGTTTTATTTTTTATATCCATATTTTTATTTTTTAAACATCTATGGTTTACTTTTATCTTGTCATTTTTTTTATTGTGGAGGGAGAACGTGTAATAAAGTACTCAAAGATGTAATGTGGTTTTTATTCAAAATGCCTCAGCCAATATAAATATTTTCCGTCTCTTTCATAAGAATTTATTTCGGTCTCTATGATGATAGTTCAAACGTATCTAGTTATATATAAACAAAGGAACAAACAATCCAAAGTGATTATCAATACAACTATGTATTTCAATTGTTTACAGTTGTGAACGCTAGTTGGGTCATATGGCGTCTGGGGAACTTCACAACTTGCGATGACTGAAACGCACACACAGCATGGCCTAGATCCGCGTTGCTCAAACTATTTTCCTTTCTCCCCTCACGTTTTCTGAAGAAAAGCCTTATATTTTTTATTCTCAAATCTCTTTGGATTTAGCGACCCATAAAAATTTTCTCGCTACCCACGGTTTGCGCACCACTGGCATGATTGGAAAATAGCGATCGGGAAAACGGCTACTGGAGGGTAGGGGTAGAAGATAAGACGACTCCCCTCTGTAGATCGACTGTTGGTTAATGTGGGTTTACGGTACCCATTTGCCCCGTTCCTCTTAGGATCGCCAACTCTTTGCCGACAAGAACGGAGATAGAGAACATTTGTTTTAGTTGCAATAATATTTTTTGCTGAGTGCGGACCCATTACGCTTGAAATCTTTTGGTGTTTTTTGCATATTGCGCCTCGTTTCCGTTGGACTGTTTATTCATCTCTTCGACGTGATGGAGTTCGATTCATTCAAATTTGCCCCAGCACACGGCGAAATGCCGCAGGCGTGCGTGCAGAAGTGCTTGATCGGAATTTTTTTTAAAACCTAGATTCTAACATTCAATGAAAAGCGTAGCTACTAGTTCCTGCTATGCTGAAAGCGGAAGCCGCTGATGTCTTTTTTAAGTTAAAAAATTTGCCCGGTACGCGGCAGATGCCTCGCCATTGCGTGCTCAATCTAATCCTTTTAGGTGACGCGTGCGCAAGAGAGCAATAAAAAGCTCACTGCACATTCAAAACGGTATTTGGCGACGGCACGTGAAATTGCGCCAAGAAAAATTGGCGAGAAACAGGTGGGTACCGTAAACTCCACATTAACCCTTTCTTATACCAACCTCTCGTTTATGGTAAAAGATTTGTTATAAATCACCGGTGTCTGTGCCGACAGTCGGAAGGGTGGGATATAAAAATTAACAATAAATTGTACACCATTAATCCTGCGTTATCACAATGGAATTCTCCATTAAATAGACGCTGTGGTGAGTTAACCAGGGCACACGCGTCTTGCACATGAATACTTATTATCTGCAGAGAATCTCTCCATCTGTAGTATATGCGAGGGATTAAGCTGAGGGTCAAATCATGTTTATTAGTCTACATTTAGAAAGCATTTTTCAAAGCCTTTTAAACTACAATTTTTAGTTGCAGGAAAGTCGCATTTAAGCCTTTTCATGCATTTAAAAAGGAAATGGATTTCCCACGAGATTTGCTGTGGGTTTAAAATACATTTTTCCACATGCTGGATTATTTTGCTAACTTTTTGTATTCCCACATACTCTTTTAGATATTTTTTAATTCTCTTCACTAAATTGATTGTGTGTGTGTCGATCTAAATTTACTTTTAGTTCACGGCACAACTTGTCCCGTTTGAGGATCTTGCGCCAAGGAAACCTGCATCCAATTCATTTTCTAGATTTTAAAAGCTTTATCTGAACGAGTGTTGGTGTTTCTTATTCCACTTGTTCCTCCAGCTAGACCAAGTCCAAGTCGCTCGCCCACAGAAATCAGTTAACACAGGACTTTTTCAAGAGATCCTTCTCAGCTCCACATACATGAAACGGATGGTCTGGAGAAGATTTATTACGTAGAGACACACAGGAAAAACCTTTTGTCCCATCATTAGCGAATCAGGGGAATCGTTGCAGCCCCCCAAGAATAATAAAATTCTTGATTTTAATTTAAAATCACTACAACTGTTGATCTTAATTTTTTAATTTTAAAAAAATAGTAATAAATCGTGACAACATTGCTTTCTGACTTGACAGGCTCAAAAAATTTTCTACTTTTCTTGTCATTCCACTTGCACTTGTAGGTGGGTGGCGCGATCAAGAAAAATTTTGCTATTTCATTATATTTTTTTTATTAAATTATCAATATTGTAGTGTTCTTTATTATTCTTATTGTCGAGAGGAAAATCTGTAATTTAAAGTGTTTTTTGGTTTTATAAGCCATGAGGTTTTGGCATTCGTCTACGATACAAAATTTTTATGACCTCAGCCCCCTCAGACCCGAATCCTGCGTTCGCCACTGAACCCTGTGCATATATGAAAGTGTGCAGTATGTCCGCTAATAAATCTTGGTGGTGGTGGTCTGGGTTTCCCATCGCCCTTCAGCTCTAGGGCAGCCTCAGGATGTTTTTGTTGGTACCCGTCTTGAATAGGTAGGATCACTCCAGATCCTGTTGTTGCACCAGCCCTGACTTTCGAGAAATTCCATAAGGTGGTAGACCTCTATTGTCTGGCAGTTGTAGAGCCCTCTGCCAGGAGTCATTAAGAAGGGATCTAAAAGCTGGGGAAGGGGATCCATTGTAGAAATAGGATGACATTGTGAAGAGTTATCATAGTTTTTATTCACAATCCGTGAAGGAGACGATATCTTAAGGTTTAGGTTCAAAAATAAATTTAGAAGCATTTTCTGTAGTTCAATTGCTGAAATAACCAATGTTATTTTTTTGAATTTCCTTCACTTTGAAAACAAATTGTAACAAAATAATTGATTACTCAACAGGTGCCAAATACCTATCAAGTGACCGTTAAGCATCGGCACCAAATGCCCTTTCGACATCGCTGCGGACCCATCAAGTTCTCCTGGCGCTACATTGTTCTCACTGTTGCTATGTCTACCTTGTTTGTTGGCTTCGTCTCTCTGCTGTTCTTCTTCATATCGTCTAGAAGTCAACCCGACAGTCTGAACAATTCGAAGGCCGAGCCAGTCTGGCGGTGGCACGAATGGCACCAATGCCGTTTTCCCATTTGAAAAAGACCTGTGGATGAATTCTTGTCCATCGGCGCTTGCCCCAAAGGCTACTTTGCCTGCAATTCCTCAAGGAAATGCCTTAAACTAGACAAAAGGTGTGATGGAACAGTGGATTGCCCTCAGACTGAAGATGAGTTGAACTGCATGTGCGCTTTTCGAATCCCTCCGTCCAAGTTCTGCGACAAGTACCCCGATTGTGACAGAGCGACGAGTTTCTGTTCTGCCTTTGAGGATCGTTTTTTAATTGTATGTGGTATTGGGCAGGTACATTAAACAGAACTAAGGTTTGCGACGGGACAGTGGATTGCAACAACTATATGGACGAAAACTTTTGCTTCAGGTAAATCGTGTGATTTAATCTTGCTCTTTTGTGATTTCTCTGTAGAAATGTCAAATATGGCTCTCGTGCCAGAAAACACAACCAACCAACCATCTGTAGAAATGTGGTGTCGGTACCTTTGAAGAGGTTAATTGTGTTGGAACCCCTATTCCGACGATGTTAAATTTGCCATTTCTCACCGTTTCTCAATCTGTTATAGATTCAAGTTTGAAATTTTTTATACAAGGGGCAGTTCAAATAGTACGTAAGCATGTTTTTTGGTATTTTGACCCCCTCCCCATCAGCAAAATAAACTGGAAATCGCAAACCCTCTTATAATTACGTAGCATACTGCAGCCCTCCCCCCCGTTCTTTTTTTTTTTTTTTACAAACATTATAGCAGTAATAATCAATTTAAAAAAAAATTTAGGACTTATTCAAATAAAAACCTAACTCGGCTTAAAATGGCAAAAAAAATATAGTTCTTACTTAGTTTCAAGTTTTAAACACAAAAATCAAGTTTAATTTTCTTTTGCCAAATTTAACTTTTTTTTTTCAAATTTAATTTTTTTAAATTAAATTATTTATTCTGAGATTACAAAGTTTTCGAATAAAAGTGATTTAATGTCTTGCGTGGCATCACCATACTCCCCTCCCCCCTTGTCAACAAGAAGAAATAAATAAAATCGCAAACCCCCCTCGATTTGTACGTAATATTTGAATGGTCCCCAAATAGATGCCTTTTTTATGAAAGTAGCTTTTTGTAAAAACTAATTTATTTTTTACAATGTTTTGATATGTCAAAATAGGGCAAAATTTCAGTATGTCTAATTAAATATTTTTGTACTAAAAAATTTTAAAAGCCCACATTCAATTCAATGAGAAGATTGTACTACAATTTTCAACAAATTTCAAACATATTTCTATAACAGATTTTGAGAAAATGTACATCAAAATGAATTAAATTACATTTGTCGGTCTTGATACAAAAAATTTGTAAAAAAAATAATTTTGAATTTTAAAATCAATTTCTGTATAAATGAAATATGTACTTGTATAAAATTAAACCTTGAATCTATATTAAGTTTGAAAAATATTGCATCAGTATGGCAGAATTTAACATTTTCGGAATAGGGTTTCAGCAGCCCTTAAATACTTCGAGGAAGGCCGCACGCGTAACGCTACAGTAAACGACCCGTGACAGTCATTCTCAAATGGTTAAAGAAAGCATATAACGTCATGCCACGTTTCTACAGAGCGCAACGGTATGGAGTGGCTTTCTGTAGAAATGTGGTGTCAGTACCTTTTGAAGGTTAAACCCTTCCCGATGCCGTGAGAACTCTTCCCACAAATTCGCCAATTTTTAATGCATTTTTTAAGGTTAGTAAGTCCTCGACAAATTTTCAGTGAAACAAAGACCTAGATGTTTCAGTTTCTTATTTTTAAAACCATAACGAAGTGCGCGGTAATTAATTAATAAATTAAAAATTATAAAATTGTCATCAATAAGCTAAATGAATTTTTTCTTAAAATTGATCCTCAGTAAAGTTATTTTATTATACCACTATTGGAAAAAAAGGCTTTATAAAGGTTAAACCCTTTTCAGAGTTTTGCTGATTATAGGAAGTTGTTTAGCCATGAAAATACGAATTTTCTTCCTTCGAACGAGTTGCTCCATTAATACAACTCGTCGTTAATCAACAGTTGTATACGTTAATGCAGTAAAATTACGTTTTGCGAAATTTACACCAATATCATTTATGTGCTGAATAGGAAGTTGTTTAGCCAGAAAATGCAATTTCCTTCAAGACAATTGTGGGAATTCATTATGAAAATTTGTTGACATTTGGAGCTTCCTGTTGCAACAGTAAAGTGGATTTTTATACTTAAATTAGTTTTAGTAGTACTTATACATGCAGTTTACAATGTATTGCAAGAGGGAAAGTGTACCCTGTCGAAATGACAGATTTTCGAAATAGTGACAATGCACATATTCTCTATATTATAGTTCTACACTTCCATGTTTTTCATTCATGTTTTTTTATGCTTTACTGATGTCTCCGGGTTACTGTCTCTTTCTTTACAAGAGTACGCATGCATTATCAAATCATGTATATTAAAGTCCTTCATAAGGGTTATATAGATGTGTTTTGTCTGTAAGTACATTACAATGTTATCGTTTATATTTAAGTTATCCTCAAATGGTTTCAATGAAACTCGGGACCCGATCCTGTATCTACAGAAGCTTGTTGAAACTAGGGCAGTAAACCTTCTGTGAGAATAAGAACGGCATATGGTACCTAGCAAATCCTTACGACAATATGCAAAATCAACTGGCTTCTTTTTTGCATGTGGTAGCATCACTGCTAATCCTTTAGCCAGCAGTACGCACCAGTTCCGAAGATTTGGCTTTCGCAGAGAGGATCCGAGTTATATCTGTATACTATCAAAGGAAGGTTTTGTCAAGTGGCGTGGGTGTCCCCAGTGGCAGAGTGGAATATATATTTGTAATGATACTTAAATGTAGACTAGAAATCCCCACCATTTATTTGCCGAAAAGTATTAGGCACAGAATAAGTTGGCGGTGAAATTCTCCCAGCCGGGGAATTGGCCATGGCACACTGCGGTCACAGAATGGCGCATATGCCGCAATGGCGCTACTGCTCATTAACAATCACTGGCTGTTATCTGCGACTCATTTACTTCCCTCGATACGAGCACCTATTACGAAGCAACACTGGGCATGTTGAGGCAGAGATCCTTCCTCCTCTGAAAACTTACAGGGTAGACAAAGGTGGATTCCACACGGGAATTCAACATCATGCTCTAAGAATACGACATCGCAATGTTAAGAACTTTGCCGAGTGGTTCGATTTCTGGGTTCGACCCATCTGCTTGCCCAGCCCTATGTGGGTGGAGACTTCGGGTTCATTCTGCACACCATCGGATGGGGAGATACTGGTGAAGCAAAGGGGATTCTGACGATTTGCAGGAAGTGCACATTCCACTCACGAGGCCTGCAACTGGAATCATGACCCAAGGGTAATCGGTTTAAAGAAAGGTGGGCGTGACGCACCCAAGGCGACATGATGGAGGATTCATGTGTCTGTTTGGGAGATGCCTGTCCTGGTATTGCTGGAATCATCAGTGGTGGTAATGGGTACTTGCGGGCCCCTTGCCTCCTGAGCTAATGTACACAAGAGTGGTATATTTCCTGGATAAACCCAGATAATGAGATTTCGAAATGACGATGTCCCACCATTGCTCGTTGTGTCCTAGTTTGAGATGTGCACCCTTGGAGGCAGAAACATTGTCTGGACAGGTGTGTGATAATCGCGGATTGTTATGATGCCCTTGATTAGAGTAAACTGTACGAGGCCCGAAGCCTTGATCTTTCTATCTTATGGGCTTCTAGTGCGAAATAAATGGTGGTTTTAAAAAATCACTCTCTAACCCATTTGATTCGTTGCAGTTAGGTCTGAAACGAATTCAGCTCACATCTGAAAGAATAACGAACACTAATTCTTTTAAGTATTTTATTTCTGTGAAAGAGTTCAAAACGTTTTTTCGCTTTTGCCGTTACAAGGAAATTGCTGCTTTGGTTCATGATTAGACGCATTGAAACGCTATCTCAAACTCACATTTACGCTAATTCACTTGATATCGGAAATCGATGAACACCTATTCCCACGTTTAAATGATAAATTATTCTTGAACAATAATAATCATTGTTTTTAGTAAAGCCTTTTGATGCTTACAAAATATACGAACATTAATTAATTACAACTTTGTTTTTATGCTGTTAAATATGTTATTGATTAAATTTAAAGGAAACAAAATATTCTAAATGAAAATACTGTAAAACAATTACTTGTATATAAAGTGACATTTTCAAACTAGCAAACCAATAATATTTACTAATACTGGTTTTCTAGCATCTTCACTTTCTTAGAACATTTTTCTTAGTTAATTAGAACCGAATAAAATATTTAAAAAAGAATGATATTTTTGTCTTGCTTTTTAGTCGAGTCTTGCTTAACTTTTTTGTTTAACCAGGTTGCAACTCCAATTGATGTGGGCAAAATTCCCCTTTCAACCCCTTATTGTTTCTCAAATAGAGAATACAAGTATAGCAATTGAATCCTACCCAAGATACACTACATGCCCGGAGATCCGACGCCTTGTGATATTAACGAAAACGTCTCGCTCATTACAGTTATAGTCGGTCGAACTTTCTTGTGTGACATAAAATACCGTCAGATTTGAATCGCTAATAACTACGAGACTAATAACATGAAAAGAATGGTTGACCCCAGCGGATAGACCATATCTGCAAGAGTTTGTCGCATAGTGTTGTTTTGTCTGTGACCGTCAATACCAGTGAGCTGTACGATTGTTATATGAATTAGCTTTAAATGGGTTAGAAATAAGTGTAGCGTGGAAACGTGTTTAGCTGGGAGTTTGATTTAAATTGTCATTAAAGTGCTTGAGAACGTACTAGGACTAAAAGCAGGACAAATACAAAAATATTTATCAGAATACAATAAAAAATCGGTATTCGTGAAAATTTCAAACTCCGCATGTTTTATAACATCCAAGAGTTTTCTTTCAGATTGCTTGCAGAAACTTACACAATACCTGACAATACATTATTGAAAGAAATATTGGCATTAAAATTCAGATTCAAAATTTGAATATTAAGAGAAATTTGAGCATTTTGTAGTAATGTTTTGCACTCCTCCTTACGCGAAATGTAGTTCTATATACTGTCAAGCAGATGAAACCATCAGAAGCTACTCTAAATAAAACATATGAAAGGCACAATAGGACCGCCAATATATTTTTTGACTATAGGATAAAATCATCAAACAAAGTGTTTCTTATTAATATGTAATTTTAATTTTTAGATCTCTTTTAATACAATATTTACACAGAGTAGTATAATGGTTACAAAATAGATAAATCACAAGCTACCACAGACCCTTATTTTAGGTGAATTTATCTATTCTCAACCATTATATATAAAACTCTCCAATATTATGTCAAAGATTCAATCAAATATAATAAACACTTAATTGTTATTCTCTTTATTCTGAAAAAAATCTGCGCAGACCGAACTGTATATATGTTTTTTACACATTCTTTATTTAGAAAGTAATTTAGTGCTTTCATATAATTTTACGAGAACCATTGCACTAGAAGTTTATTCAAATTTAAAATCATGTATCGTGATATTGCAGAACATTATTAGATGATTTTTTTTTCATGTTTTCAAATTCCCTTGCAGAATTCAGTTTGCTTTGTACTTGGAGACTGACAGAGTTGCAATCCCAACAAACTTTCTAGCCATTATTTAAATGGGTAAAAAAAAAAGTTTCGGAATTTTTCCATTTTATAAAAATAAAATTTAAATTTTGCTTTCAAATCTTTTGTTTGCAAGGCACTGAAATCTCTACTGAGGTGGCCTCAATTAAATATTTTTAGTACTTCAGTTTATCTTGTATTTGTTTAGCACAAACTGAATATATTTGAGATTTAATGAAAATCAGCAAAATAGTTCGTTTCGGAACTTTAGGAGGGAACCCAGAAGCACCTATAGGCTCCACGGAACTTAATCCGGCCCTTGGAATAAGAATTGGACAAAATGTCGCCTTTAGTTAGATAATTTGAAAAAGGCTTTTTAAATCTGATTATCGGTGTAGTAACTACATTCTAGTAGGATCCTTGGGAAGATAATATCCGTTTGTGCACGGTCAAGGGGTCTATTCTAGTACTCCCGGTTGGGTTGGGTTGGTTCCCGCACGTCAACGGAACCCAGCAACTCCAACAACAAGAGTACCGAATAGACCCCAAATCTTCAGAGACCGTTGGCGGCCGTTTACTGAATGGATTGCTTATGCCGTTTGGTTTGAGAGTATAGAAAACCAGCTGTGGCAGGATAAACAAACGATCGGCCTATGGAAATAAAAGCAGTTCTCAGTCAGCTGTTTAAAGGGGTCTATTCTGAAGTACCCCAGGTTGGGTTGGGGAGACGTCACTTTTCCGTTAACGGGAAAAGTGACGTCAACAAAGTACCAAACCTCGAACAATGAACTGACCGCTGGCTGCCCGCCGAAGCGAGTCACGTCAGTCAGACGTAATGCATGAGTCATCATTGCATCACATTCTAATGGTTGTGATGGTTTGGTAAGCAAACAAGCGTCCAAGAACGGCATGCCACGCAATTGTGAAGCGGGATCTGGATTTCTAAATGCAGAAAGTGGCTTATTGAAATTCAGGGAGTGGTGATTATGGGGTGAATCAACTGCGGCTGTGTGACAATATTAAACCTCCGTGCTACTCCAGCGATTTCACGTGGTTGGGAGTTCGTCTGAGCAGGTATCTTAAATCCGCATGCTATGGTTCTCTTACTCCTGAAAGGACAAGTTCACCAATAGAATGATACCAAACTAAATAAGGACTGCTCTAGCAACAAGGATTACCAACAGCCATACAATGCATCTCTGAAATTTTCGTATAAAATCTTAACTAATGAAGGTACAACGATATTTGCCATTTCAAGCAGACAGCCATAAAAACCATTTACAAATAATAGGTTCAAATTGACTTGAACGCTGATAGCTGTGGCAAATGAATCGAATCACCTGTGTGAGTATGGTTTTTGCTTATCCTCCCCGACTTTCATGACGAATGATTTAGGGGTCCTGTTCTGGTACCCCGGTTGCATATTTACAAACCCTACCCTGATAGAACTGAGGGCGAGTAATATCATTGGCCACGAGGCAGTGACGTCGTTTCAACTCTCGCACGTAGCGTGACAATTAACACAAGAGTCGTCCACATTTTTTCTTCTCCATTTTTCCCACAGTTGAGCACAGAAAAGCATTCTGCGTAAGGTTTGTAATGTTTTTAAAAGTAAATTCTTTTTGAAATATCATAAAAGATCAGCATCCCACGTACGTTGCAGAAATTATACTAATGAAAGTACACGCACGAGCAAAGAACGACGTCATCGGCTCTCGGCAGAGCAGCCAATCATATTGTCCCGATTTCCTGCCTCCAGTTCCTATCAGGGTGGGTTTGTAAATATGCCCCAGTGAGTTGGGAGGCATCGCACCGCACTTTAACAGCGGGAAAGTAGTGTTCTTCTTTCAAGGAAATACTCAAATAGAACCCTTATTTAGTGAATCATATTGCAGTAATCAAGATACCGTATAAAATAACAATTAGGTTGGTTCTTGGTATTTGATCTTTAGAACGTTGCACCTAAATAAGTATTTTTGAAAAATTACGCGATCGGAGGAATTAATAAGGGAAGAGAGAACATTCATGTCGAGGATTATACGGATAGCTAATCAAGTCGTACAGTGGTATAGTTTTGTCACAGCCTAAAACTCTTTGGGCCTCCATCCCCTTACAAATATCGGAAAATCGCCTCGGTTTGGTACTTCGATGTACGTGGCGGCTCGTGAACTCAGGAAACAGGGAGTCTATTCTCGTACCCCGGTTGGTGGGAGACAAATCCTTTTCCCGTTGTTAAAGTGCGGAAAAGTGACGTCTCTGAACCCTGGCATTTGAATCATATTTACAGTAATCAAGTGCTTGCATGTAAATAACAATTAGGTTGGTTCCAGCAGTATTTTGAGATCTTTTAAACGTGCACCTAATGGTTATTTTGAAAATTTCACCAGTCAGGAGGTTAATGAGGAAGAGAACATTCATGTCGAGGATTATACGGATCAAACTGTCCAGTCGTGGATTTTGTCACAGCAAAACTCTTTTGAGGCCTCCATCCTCTTACAAATGTCGGAAAATCGCCTCAGTCTGGTACTTCGTGTACAGGTGGCTCATGAACTCGAAACGAGGAACCATTCTCGTACCCCCCGGTTGGGTTGGGAGACGTCACTTTCCCGTTAACATGCGGAAGAAATCTCCAGCTATGGAAATATAAATATATGGA